>OX336374.1:32620576-32914971 GCA_946902895.1 Fragum fragum
TCCAATTTATATAAATCTTCCCCTTTCGGCCATTGTCCAATGAAATGAAGGTTTTTATGAAACATAGATATTGAATTGAGGTAAACCGTTTTTGAAAAGAAGAAATTGCTTGTTATAAGCAATTTCTTCTTTTCTAGCACTGTTTTCTAATCAATAATTAGATGTCAATGATACACACACCACTTTACACTACAATAATGATTTTCACCACAATTCATTGTTTTAACTTCCCTTTAATTTTGTAATGGAGAAAACATAGTGGGAAAAGAAGAAATTGTTTGTAACAAGCAATTTCTTCTTTTCCCACAATTTGTTTTAACCTGTAGGTTGTTACTTTTCAGATTGCACAAACTTATAATTGTCGTCTGTAACTTCTTTCGAATCGGAAAGGTCTAAAATTTTGAAAAATAGGGTTATTGGACCACATATTTTTCGAACCTATATATCACAGAGAGGGGCCAGCAAGAATTCAAGCTAACTGGTCCTCATAGGCCCGTGGTGAAATTCAGTTACTGTCGAACACAGACTGAACTCGTATCAACGATAGTTCTTTTAAACCATTACCCCACACCGACCCTTTTAGAAGACCCTCAAGTAAAACAATTGGGAAAACGTTGTGTAGATAATAATAAATAATTGCTTGTAATAAGTAATTTTGTCCTTTTACACAATGTTTTTAATCTAGAAAGTTTGAAAAAACTAAAGTTTTTTATAAACTTTCAATTGTCGTTTCCATCTCCTTTTAGTTTTGACCATTCTAAAATTTTACCGTCTGTTCATGTGTTAATTGCACATCATATTGAAAGGCGTACAGTTTATAATGGCGATTGCTGCTTACGTTTGACAAAAAATATTCCGGTTAACTGCACATCGTATTTCAAGGCGTACAGTTTATAAGTGGTTGTTGCTTATAACAAAACTTATTCCCGGTGAAATTGGTGGGGACAAATCAAACAGCTTAGACTGACAAGGACTTAGATTTTCGTAAGTTGTTAACCCTTTCCTGTTTTGCAACATTTTTGACCTGTCCAAATTCAAAGGTTTTGCCGACGACAATTTAAAGTCTATTTTATCTGAAAAATAATCATTTAGCAGGGTAGAAAACATTGTGGAAAAAGAAGAATTCGCTTGTTTTTATACTCGAAAAATCATTGTGGAAAAAGAAGAAATTGCTTGCGACAAGAACACAAAACACAAGAGCGTAAAAACCTTAGTTAGAACAGGAAAGGATTGATATAGGGATCTTGTAGGCCTTGGTCTGCTGAATAAAAAAACTAACAGGTTAGATCACAGGCACAGATCAGACTGCGTATAAATAACGTCTGATCCTTATCTCTGATGGATGCTGTTATAGAAGAAAAAGATTGAGAGGTTGCGTGGAAAATTCTTCTGCTTTGATTATACATTTCCGTTGGGGGAGGGAGTCAAGAAACTGCGTAACTACTTCTTAATACTCAAGCAGTAATTACCACGTTTTAGCCGCCTGAAACCATTATGAGCAACTCATTAAAAATCCCGAACAATGTAAATCTATGGGAGTATAAAACGTTACAATATTTAAAAAATGACCCCGGAAGAAGTTTTTTTTATTATTTATTGAGAAGAGAATGACATTGGAATTACCAAATTAGGAAACTGACCGGAATATTTTTTGTCGCGTAAGTTCCAAAACATCGTTTTTATAGCTTATTCAAGATGGAGTTACGACGTTTTTTTTTTTTAAAAACAAAATCGACGTTTTCAATCCGAATCAAACATTAGAATCTTCCGTTGCCGAGATGTTGGTTTTTTGTCATTTCCAAAATTGACCAAAGGATTACCTGTTTTTAACCATATATAAATGCTAAGGTTTTAAATGGTTGAATTACGAATTTCAGATACTAGAATAATTAGATAAAGAGACGAAAAAATACTCATAAAGAAATGAAATTTAACGTTTTGCTGTTGTTCCAAATTGGTAGGTTTCGAAACTTTGCTTAGTAGCTATTAATCCATTTTCATACAACGAAATTTCAGACTGGTCAAATTTGAAAGAAGCTGCAGAGGACACTTTTAAGTTGGTTGGATTTTTATTTTATTTTTGATTGAAGACACTGTGGATAATAAAGAAATTGCTTGATACAAGCAATTGCTTCTTTTTCCACAATGGTTTCCAAAGCTTTTTTTCTTGAGGGGAGCGATTGTGTGGAAATAGCCCTTAACCTAAAGATCAAAGGAACTATTAATTTTGGTTTAAACCTATTTATTTGACATCGAATTGGAAACAAGTTCTTAAAACTTAGATTTATAAATCTCAATTCTGTTTCTTTCGAAAATACATCAGCTCTCACAGAGAGCGTGCGAGCGTATGAAAGAACCAAAATTGATAGCAGCTGCCTGGACCTCTTGATCGGGAAGCCGACGCTCTACCTCTGGACCACAGACATCAAGAGGACACATTTTGAGTGGAATGGTTGAAGTCAACAATTTTATTATTTCACATTAAGCCCATTTCAAAAGAGTAGCGAGCCGCTGTCATAGCGCAGTCGGTAGCGTATCAGACTCCAATTACTTCAACCATGGGATGTCATGGGTTCTATCGCCGGCGGCGGCACATATTCTTTCAGACATTTGTTTCTCACAAATTATTGGATAATCGTAAACTTAAGTGGGATAGCAGCTGGAGGCTAGGAAAGGATGTAGTAGTAGTTCTTTTGTGAGAAATACCAGATATCCATTGTTAGGTGCTCCAGTCGCCGCGATATGACTTAAGTACTGTTAAAGGTGGCGTTAAACCCCATTCAACCAATCAGTCAGTCAATCAACTAATCAATCAATCAATCAATCAATCAATCAATCAATCAATCAATCAAAAGAGTAGCCACAGCTTATGATTTGTATGGAAATATGTAATATTTTGAGTCTTGAAATCAAATGTATCGGGAGCTTTGTGTCCTATGTTGGTGGATCTCATTAGATTCGTCTAAATCAGACTATTTTAATGAGACCCATGAACATAGGATTAAGCGAGGATCCTGCAATACTGCAGTTGAACCGTTCCTTCATTTGTGTCATAAAAATGTATTAAGCGACAATTTTTTTAAACGACCACATTTTGGCTGTCCCTGGAATGCTCGTTTAACACAACTTTAACAGAATTTCAAAACCAAGCCTAGCACGCGTGATTGTACTAGTAAGTGAAGTTTGTGGTTATTTAGCTGAAATATTGTTGAAAGTAGCTTTAAAACATCTGGAGGGGGATCAAGTTATCAAACCACGTGCACAGTTTTTAGTATACACGTACAAGTATAGATGTACAAGTTATAGTGAATGATCAAGGGTCAATTTTGTCTATACCTGTATAGGCAAAACTGACCTTTGATCACTCGCATTAATTTGTACATGTATACAAACTATCTATTCTTTTAATCAGGAGACTGTTTTATTATTTATGACTTAAACAAGAACTAAGTTAATACGTATTGATACCGCAGTCGATGTGCTGCTCTTTTTCTGTGGACGCCGTCATAGCACAGTCGGTAGCGCATCAGACTCCCAAATTTTCAACCATGGGATGTCATGGGTTCGATCCCCGGCGGCGGCAAAATTCTTTCAGACATTTGTCTCAAACCAATGGGTGGATTATCGTAAACCTAAGTGGGATAGAATCTGGAGGCTATAGGAAAGGATGCAGTGATAGTACTGGTGTGAGAAATGCCAGGAACCCATTGTTAGGTGCTCCAGCCATCGCGGTATGGCTGAAATACTGTTTAAAGAGGCGTTAAATCCCATTCAATAAATCAATAAATCAATCTTTTTCTGTTTTTAACAGCGTACTTCAGTTCATTCGCACCGAGATTTGTTGAAACGCTCCATCTTTACCACGGCCAATGGCGAACAAACACGTGCGCCCCCTGTGTGACGTCATCACTCAATCCTATATTTTCGGACAGCTTCAAAGCCTGCGATTTATTCAAGTTGAAAAGGAAGCTTAATGAAACGCTTGGAATAGTTCATAACATAATGGCAGAAATGGTACGGATATTTTGTTTATTTCCCCCCATCCCCCCTTCCACTCGTCTCTTCCAACCGTCTAGAAACGGAGAAACTGAGCTCGGCTGAATTGACGGATTGCTGCCCACTGACTCCTCTGGCCACGCCTACTAAGATATAAAAAAATAAACATAGTAATTTTGTAGTATCGTGTCAAATGGAAAATAGTGGATGGCGACCTAAACGTCGTATCTTCGGCTTATTCAAGTTTTAGTTATGACGTTTAATTCGCCAAACCAACAAAATTTTGAAAATAAATGTCGGCTAATTCTGAAATTCAAAGTTCGCTTTCGGTCTAAATGAAGTATTTGATTGTTTCGTTTGACCAATGCAATTTTGAGGACATTTCGTGTAGTTATTAGTAACCGGCTAATTAACCCTTGTCGTGCTGAGTAAGACCCTTGCTAAAAACTGCATTAAAATCAAGGAACTGAAAGCACTGGGATGCCTGATTTTGTTGATCAGTATTTTTTTTTGTTAATTGATTCGATTTACAACTCTGAAATTAAAACGCCAAACAGGTGGTTTAGATTAAGACCAGGCTGTACATACGTGCAGGCTGATTAATTTTAGTGTATAACTCCTGCCAAAGCAGGAATATTTCGGGTTCAGCATGACAAGGGTTTTAAGATCATTTAATATCCTCCCATTGAACCCCAAGCAATCACTCTGCTACGTAAATATAAACAGTTGGTTGTACAAGGCCGTAAGCACCATTCCTTTGAACTTTCTCGATCCTACTTGGTGGCATGTTGCGTTCACTACATTCGTGTAGTTATCCTTTGGTAAAGAAACTAACTGAAACTTACTGAACCAACTGAAACAAATCATCCTTGCTAGCTCACAGTAGTTTCAGTTCTTTGATACTGATGCTTTCATAATTTCTAAACACAGGCTGTTGAATTTCCTGGTGCGACATTTGACCCGCTACCAGTTCAGGAAGAAAATGTTGTCGCTGAGCCACTTGTAAGTATCGAATAAAACCTTTATAGATGTCAGACTTTGTTTTATTCATCTAGCATTTCAATAGATGGCCCTTAATGCCTCTCAAACTCCGTGTTTGAATTTTTGTGGTTTAAATGGACCATGATAGAACTCCTAGCCGATGGCAGAATTTCTCATACTTTTATGTAATAGAAGAAGAAAACATTTTTGTTTCCATGGAGGTATGTAACGAAAATAAATAAATAAATGATAATCATACTATATGAATACATGAGGTGGATTCATATGTAAGTGTTATTAGGTTTTCCGTATCATACCTACATTAAATATTCTCTTCAATCATTTTTCATCCAATGACATCGAGCGAAAAAAAGCAACAAATATTTTACAAATGTTGATGCATTTCATTGAACTATTTTGAACTGTTTGTGCGCAAGCATATAAATCAGCTGCTGGAGGTATATTTTTTCGGCCAATCAGAACGCTCGTTTTTGATAGACGAAACTAGAATTTGAAATTATTCAAATTTGAATCGTAAGCTTTATTATCATATCACACGAAAGTACCTTAAGTCTCAGTAACACGTAGATGATTTGACACGAAAAAAACAAAAACAAAAAAAAAAACACAGTATATCTTGTTTAAGCGACCACTCATTGTGCGAACAACAGCGGTCGCTTAGGAAAATGGTCGCTAAAAACATTTCTTTGAAACATATGAAGGATTGATTCGATTGCTTACAAAATAATTATACAGAATTCTCCGTAAATTCCATATTGTTGGTACTCATTAGAATCGTCGCTGAAACGATTATAATGAGTAACAACAAAATGACATGTATGATTTACATGTATTATAGCAAATTTGACATTTTCTCTATGAGAGCTTTTGATTTTGAAAAGGAAATTTCGATAGCGGTCGCTTAATGGAAGTGGTCGCTTAATCGAACAAGATCGAGTGTAATGTAACTGTTTACACATGAGCGCATGCGTGACATTTCCAACCATTACACATGTGCGCCAAGTAAAGACTCAGATCAGTCTGTGAATCCGCACAATCTGATCAGAGTCTTCACTCTGCGCTCTGTAGATAGATACTGACCAAAAGCTTCTTTAAACAATCAGCGAATATTCTAATTGCCCCAAATAGCTGTCCAGAGTGCTCAGCGTGTGCAAGTCACGCACATGCGAAATTGTTGGAAATGTCACGCACAGGCTCAAATGATTATATGTGTGAACGACAAGTCGCTTTCAGTATATCAACGTTTCAGTAATGAAGTCTTCTATCCGAACACTTAATATCAATTTGTCTTTCTAGCATAGGTTTCGAGATTTCTTTTTGTTTTCAAATTAAAGAAATAAAATCATTTGATTTTTCTAGTGATGTTGATCATACGTAAAAATATGAAGTTTTAAGGGCCTGAAATCTTTCAAAGACAAAGTTTTATTGTAGCTTTAAAATTCAAATGCTCACTATAGTATGACTTACCACTCGGGAGTGAAATAAACCCGTTCAATATTACACTAATGTAATTACTATACAAATGAATTCGAAGCCTATGATAACACATTTTTCATGCCGGCAAAATTACTTCACAACGCATGTTATGGCGTCATTTTTCAAACGACGTTTCGCGTATTGTCATATTTATAAGTGAATTCTATTATTTCTTAGTGCTTTATTTCAGAAATCAATGTCATATGAAAATATAATATCAAATACGTGGTCATTGAATACGAATTTATTAAACTCGTCACCTAAAAGATATAAAACTTGACAGAGCGTCGTTTCTAGTTATAGATGACTCGTTTAATGAATTCTATATTCCATGACCACTAGTTTAATATGCTAATTCTATATAAGTTTGTTTTCTTTTTAGGGTTTTACAATTCGGACTACTTATTCAACTCTACAACACATCAAAATAGCCGAAGAAATCATTTCTTATTTGAATCATCACCAGCATTTAAACATCAACTTTGGTGAACTCGATGATAACCTCAAGATGTCGTTATGCGAGGTGGAGCGAATATTACGATCCGGAAGTTTTCATACTGACACCGTGATGCCCTTCAGCTGTTTAGTGGGGAGCACGGCTCTACGAAATTGTGCACATTCGTACAGTCTTTCTATTAATTGTGTCGTTAATTTCCTCAGGGAAACTAACATAGGTTTAGCCAGAATTATGAAAAGTATCAATCAACTTCTAGTCAACTTTTAATGTTTTGTCTCGCATCAATCACTGACAGCGGATGTCTAAGAAATCAATTTAATGTATTTTTAGCTAGAAAATCGTCAGCTTGATAGCTTAAGTTAATAGGTCTTCTCAGAGTGCAACGAGTGCAAACTGCCACTGGAGGCTTAACAACTAAATCTGTTGAGTGCATGTGCCATAAAAAGTAGTTCTTACGTATTCCAGGAATATCGCAAACTCTGCCGGCAAGTTTTTTAGCTTACTTGAGTACACCGTGTTCAAAACGACTCTGATCTGTTCTTCAAATAGATTGCAGACGACAATTTCAAATTGTTGAAAATTCAAAAATATTTTTTTTCTCTCTGGGTAGAAACCAGTGTGGAAAATGAAGAAATTGCTTGAAACAAACTATTTTCTTAAGGGGCGATTGTGTGGGAACCGGTTAACTCCTCGGTTGCTTTAATCTCGTTTATCTCATGGTAGCCTTTGACAAAGAAGAGTACTTAAAAAAAACTTGCTTTGCTAGCTTAAAGTATTTTCAGTACTTTGATTAGCAATAAAGTATAAATAAAATATGATAAACTGTTAAAAAGAAAATATTAAGATATAAATGCGTTGGTCTCTTGAAGGGTGAACGGGTATGAAACTCAATGGTTTCTGTTTTGATCATAATTACCATTCTAATACATGTATCTTGTTTCTCGTGTACTCAAGAGATACACCCAATGTTATTTCGTTTCAAGTCATGGAAGCAATGGTACAAATCAAAGACGGCACAACAATGGTCTTTATAGTGAATTCGAATTATATATGAGCACATGCGTGACATTTCCAACCATTACACATGTGCGCCAAGTAAGGACTCAGATCAGCCTGTGCATTCGCACAGTCTGATCAGAGTCTTCACTCTGCGCTCTGTAAATAGATACTGACCCAAAGCTTCTTTAAACAATCAGCGAATATTCTAATTGCCCCGAATTGCTGTCCAGGTCGCTCAATGTGTGCGAGTCACGCACAAGCGAAATGGTTGGAAATGTCACGCATAGGCTCATATAATCGTATTGTCAAAATAAGTTACAATAGAATACTTCACACACTGAACAGAATGTTTTTAAGCTATGCCAATGTTGTTGGTTTTTTTTTTTTTTTTTGTTTGTTTTTGTTTTTCTTTCATTTATATGAATTAATCTATTTTGATAGAATTGGTCTACCTCTTTCAACACAACCAAAAGTTTTGTCTAAGTTAAACGGTCTTAATTTATGAAAATTATATCTTTATTTTGATGATAAAATAGTTTGTTGGTGTTTTTGTCCCCGTTTTACTATGCAGAGTATTTGTCTTTAAATCGTCGATGAGCGAAGACACATCGAAACTACAGCTATTTTGGTCGCCAACTGACAAAATGTTTTTGCATCTGCTCAATTAATTATCAATTATCTCCCTGAAGTTGGAAGCCTAGCTGCCAGGCTGCTAGACTAGCAACTTTAGGCTGATATGCTGCCAGACATCATACTTCAGACTGCTAAGCTGCCTGGCTGACAACTTCAGGCTGATAGGCTGCCAGAATGCCAACTTCAGGCTGCTAAGCAGACAGGCTGCCAACTTCAGGCTGATAGGCTGCCAACTTCAGGCTGCTGGGCTGCTAGAATGCCAAATTCAGGCTACTAGGCTGCCTGAATCCTGACTACAGGCTGATAGGCTGCCAGACGGCCAACTTCAGGCTGATAGGCAGCCAGACGGCCAACTTCAGGCTGCCAGAATGCCAACTTCAGGCTGCTAAGCTGCCAGTCTGCCTACCTCAGGATGCCAGGCTACCATACTGCAATATCCAGGCTAATAGGCTGTAAGACTGCCAACTTCAGGCTGATAGGCTGCCAGACTGCCAACCTCAGGCTGCCAGGCTGCCAACTTCAGGCTTATTTCCTGCCAGCCTGCCAACTTCAGACGATATTCTGCCCGGCTGCCAAATTAAGGCTGCCTGGCTACCAGACTGCCAACCCCAGGAAAACTTTTTCAATCAGCACTTTCGATTTTTGGAAGATGCCTAATCGTTTGAACCAAAACGCCATTAGCCCTTTCTCACACAACAAAATCTTAGACTGGACCAAGCTGAAAGACGATGCGATAATTTCAATTTGATCTTTTTATATATGTTTAGATAGAAAACATTGTGGATAATGAAGAAATTTTTCCAAAGCTTTTTCCTCCGGGTGTAAAAGGAGGGATTGTGTTTCAAAGGGTTAAGATAATGTAGGTTTCCGTGATTTAGGTTTGGCAGTACTGCACTTTTTACTTTTGAAATGGAGAAAATTCTGAATAAAAATAGATCTTATCTCATTCATCGTTTTCTTTCTTCCCAAATCTCTGTCTCTTTATCTATCGATCTATCTCTCTCCTTCTCTCTCTCTCTTTCTTTCTCTCACTCTCTCTGTCTCTCTCTTTCTGACTTTCTGTCTGTCTGTTTGTTTGTTTGTTTGTCTCCCTTTCTCTATCTCTGTCTCTTTCTCTCTCTCTCAATCTTTTTCTCTCTCTCAGAAAACATAGGAATGGAAAACAGTTCTAGAAAACAATGTGGAAAATGAAGAAACTGCTTGTTACAAGCAATTTCCTCATTATCCTCAATGTTTTCTATAAAAAAAGACAAAGATTTAAAAGATTTCATCAAATGCAACATCTTCAAATTTAGACCGGTCTGAAAATTTATTTTGTGTGAATGGGTTAAATGACAGTCTTATTTTTACGTAGTATGGTTTTCATCCTTTTGTTCAATAGAGTAGTTTCTGTTTCAGAAGGAGAACAATCTTGTTTAACCCTTTCCTGTTTTGCAAAGGTTCAGACCTGTCCAAATTCAAAGGTTTTACTGATGAAAATTTAAAGTGGCTTTCATTTGACGAATAACCATTCGGTAGGGTAGAAATAATTGTAGAAAAAAAAAAGAAATTGCTTGTTACAATATTCAGGCTGATATTCTGCCCGGCTGCCAAATTAGGCTGCCTGGCTACCAGACTGCCAACCCCAGGAAAACTTTTCAATCAGCACTTTCGATTTTTGGTAGATGCCTAATCGTTTGAACCAAAACGCCATTAGCCCATTCTCACACAAGAAAATCTTAGACTGGACCAAGCTGAAAGACGACGCAGGCGATAATTTCAATTTGATGATCTTTTTATATCTGTTTAGATAGAAAACAGTTTGGATAATGAATAAATTTTTCCAAAGCTTTTTCCTCCGGGCGTAAAAGGAGGGATTGTGTTTCAAAGGGTTAAGATAATGTAGGTTTCAGAGATTTAGGTTTGGCAGTACTGCACTTTTTACTTTTGAAATGGAGAAAATTCTGAATAAATATAGATCTTATCTCATTCATCGTTTTCTTTCTTCCAAAATCTCTCTCTCTCTCTCCATCTCTCTCTCTCCCTCCCTCAGTGTTATCCTCTCTCTCCGTCTCAATATCCCTCTCTCTCTCCCCCTCTCTCGCTTTCCATCCACCTCTCTCTCTCTCTCTCTCTCCCTCTCTCTCTCTCTCTCTCTCTCTCTCTCTCTCTCTCTCTCTCTCTCTCTCTCTCTCTCTCTCCACCTTCAACCTCTTTCCACCCCCACTCTATTCGCACTTTCTGAGCCTCATCGGAAATTCGTGTGTTGATATTTACTATGTATGCTAAAACCCCTTTCTGTACGATTTATGTGCCAAGTTGAATAAAAAAAATATTTCAGTTCAGTTCAGCTTAGTGTAAGCCTTTCTCGTCAGGTCCCAGACTACAGTAGAGGGTGAAATATTCGAAGTGGCAATGGTCAAAATCAGAAATATAAGGAAAAGTCAAGTTTTGAGCAGATATTTGATGGTAAAGAAAGAAAATGTTGCATTAAATGAATATAAAACATGAATTTGGGGTCATTTCCGGATGCGAAACTAAAAGGTCATGAGCTTTACACTGTTTGCCTGCATCCAGTGACGCCAGAAACAGAAAGTGGTGGGGTTGCGGATTTTGGCTTGCTGCAAGGCGTTAAATTGACTGGTATGAGTTCCATGAAAAATTGTGAAAAAAGTAGATGGTAACCATATACTTTTTGGTGCATTTGCAGACTTTGCATGGTTTCTACTTTACACAAAGCAAGCTTATTATTGGCTATCATTTCCCTTGTGGCTACTACTAGGATTTGAATTTTGCGTAAAACGGCTCATTTTTCAGTGAATTTGGCGGCCATGTCAGATATCTGTGATTGGTAAATTTCACACTGATTTCATATTTGCAGTTTAATCATAGCATTTTCTTTCAAGCTTTACTCTTCATTCATGCTAGGAATTTGTTTCTTTCATTGCAGGTTATTGATTGAGGGACTTAATTTTGGTTGAAAAGTGATTGGTGTGTTGCCAACAGGGATTTTGACTATTTTACTACAGTCTGGGTCCTTAAAGGTAAATGTGACATTTTTCATTTTTAAGAAGTTGATGTTAAGCTGTCTTTTCTTTAGTAATGTCATTTATTCTAAGTCTGAAAATGTCATTTGTATGGGTCTAAAGCCTACATTTGCAACTTTAGAGGATTTCTAAAAAGGGAGGTAATTCAAGAACGTTAAAAAATGAAGTTCCGAGAAAATGTCGAAAGTGGGATTTTGGATATTTTCTGGCTTTCTGATGTTATCTAGGGAATTTGTAACATGGAATTATGCACTTGTACATATTTTACATGTAAGTTAATTGCCTTTACCTGATAATACAGAAATAAATTTAACACAAACCAAAAAAGGCCAGTGAATTCTTTAGTTCTTCCCTGGGGTCAGATTGAGCCGCTACGTTTCGTGAAACTCTTGTCAATAAGTCAGTGGTTCTTGACAGCGGTTGTGTAGCATGGATTGGGCCGACCGATGAGTACGGTTGTGGCATACAAAGGTTCACAATGGATTATAAACGATTAAAGCTGCCTGTTCATCGGCTTGCTTTCTTCATTGAGAATAGTCAAAAGAGTTTCCTAGGGTGATGCATGTGCCACATATCTGCCATTACAAATTATGCATTAATCCGACTCATTTGGCCCTTTAATGCGCATCTGCAAACAATGCAAGGAAAGTTTGTCTTAGAAGTGGAGAGTGTACCGGTCATCGGGCTAGAAACGATGTCTCTTCCCTGTTCCAATAATTAGTGTCTGAGGTTTGTTTTCATTCTTATTCATTGTTGTTTGCACTTGTTGTTGTCGATTCAAAAAGTTTTCTCAGTTTGTGACTTCATAGTTTATAATGAGATGTCATAGTTGTGATATTGAGCTGAATGAGAGGCTCTATTTTCTGCACTGTACAAGGGTTTTCTGAACGGAGCCCTGTACGATTTTCTCTTTCGCAAGTAATATCTTCTCTACTTAAAATGGGAAGAAGCCCTTCTTCTTGAGTCATATTGCCTTTGGCTTTCCTTCAGTTTTAGTTGACTGTATAGTCTGGATTTTTTGTATACCGGCATGACTGCTTCCTGAGCTAGATTTAGGCATGGTTTTCTTTGTCCTGCTGAGTGGGAATTCTTTGCAGAATGGCAAAGAGCTAAGAAATTTCGTGTCCAACAAGTTGTCTTGAGTACCAGTCTATAAACTGCAGCATGTAAACTTTCACATTGATTGGTACTGAACAATTTTTCTTATACCCAAAAGGCTTTCCCCATATTAATTTTTATTTTATACAAAGAATAGCTTCCTTTCACTGAGGTCTAAGTGTACCCAATATGGTAAGTGAATTTAAAGAATTAGGAATGATAACTCTAGCTGGAGAATTTGAATTACCTCCCTGTAACTCTTAAATTCCCTTTCAGTAACAATCAGGGTTAAGGTCATCTTTAATTCTTTTCTGTTTATATAACACAATGCTGGCTGTAAATGGCTGTATTTTAGACAAAAATGTTCCTACACCTTGGAATAAATGAATGGTTCATACCAAATCACAGGTTATTTGACATGAGTCGGGCCGACAATTTCTGTTTTAGAACTGAAGTGTGCACTTAAAACATGAATGAATCATTCAGAAACCATTGTTGTTCAAAGTAGAAAATATAACAAGCCTATTTAGCCGGTTCACAAGATTGGGGAAGAAGCATAGATGAAAGGGAGAAACTAATGTAATTAATAGTATTTAAGTAAATTTTAATTGAATTTGGGGGTAAAATGAGCTACTTCAGTGACAGGTTCGATGCTAGAACTTGGACAATAAAAGTCAGGAAATGATGTTGTTGATGGACTGATTCTTTGAGAATTAGCTTAATCTATATATGTGAATATTTTTTTAATGATAAAACAAAACTTTTTCACCCCTTAAAGGTAAATGTGACATTTTTCATTTTTAAGAAGTTGATGTTAAGCTGTCTTTTCTTTAGTAATGTCATTTATTCTAAGTCTGAAAATGTCATTTGTATGGGTCTAAAGCCTACATTTGCAACTTTAGAGGATTTCTAAAAAGGGAGGTAATTCAAGAACGTTAAAAAATGAAGTTCCGAGAAAATGTCGAAAGTGGGATTTTGGATATTTTCTGGCTTTCTGATGTTATCTAGGGAATTTGTAACATGGAATTATGCACTTGTACATATTTTACATGTAAGTTAATTGCCTTTACCTGATAATACAGAAATAAATTTAACACAAACCAAAAAAGGCCAGTGAATTCTTTAGTTCTTCCCTGGGGTCAGATTGAGCCGCTACGTTTCGTGAAACTCTTGTCAATAAGTCAGTGGTTCTTGACAGCGGTTGTGTAGCATGGATTGGGCCGACCGATGAGTACGGTTGTGGCATACAAAGGTTCACAATGGATTATAAACGATTAAAGCTGCCTGTTCATCGGCTTGCTTTCTTCATTGAGAATAGTCAAAAGAGTTTCCTAGGGTGATGCATGTGCCACATATCTGCCATTACAAATTATGCATTAATCCGACTCATTTGGCCCTTTAATGCGCATCTGCAAACAATGCAAGGAAAGTTTGTCTTAGAAGTGGAGAGTGTACCGGTCATCGGGCTAGAAACGATGTCTCTTCCCTGTTCCAATAATTAGTGTCTGAGGTTTGTTTTCATTCTTATTCATTGTTGTTTGCACTTGTTGTTGTCGATTCAAAAAGTTTTCTCAGTTTGTGACTTCATAGTTTATAATGAGATGTCATAGTTGTGATATTGAGCTGAATGAGAGGCTCTATTTTCTGCACTGTACAAGGGTTTTCTGAACAGAGCCCTGTACGATTTTCTCTTTCGCAAGTAATATCTTCTCTACTTAAAATGGGAAGAAGCCCTTCTTCTTGAGTCATATTGCCTTTGGCTTTCCTTCAGTTTTAGTTGACTGTATAGTCTGGATTTTTTGTATACCGGCATGACTGCTTCCTGAGCTAGATTTAGGCATGGTTTTCTTTGTCCTGCTGAGTGGGAATTCTTTGCAGAATGGCAAAGAGCTAAGAAATTTCGTGTCCAACAAGTTGTCTTGAGTACCAGTCTATAAACTGCAGCATGTAAACTTTCACATTGATTGGTACTGAACAATTTTTCTTATACCCAAAAGGCTTTCCCCATATTAATTTTTATTTTATACAAAGAATAGCTTCCTTTCACTGAGGTCTAAGTGTACCCAATATGGTAAGTGAATTTAAAGAATTAGGAATGATAACTCTAGCTGGAGAATTTGAATTACCTCCCTGTAACTCTTAAATTCCCTTTCAGTAACAATCAGGGTTAAGGTCATCTTTAATTCTTTTCTGTTTATATAACACAATGCTGGCTGTAAATGGCTGTATTTTAGACAAAAATGTTCCTACACCTTGGAATAAATGAATGGTTCATACCAAATCACAGGTTATTTGACATGAGTCGGGCCGACAATTTCTGTTTTAGAACTGAAGTGTGCACTTAAAACATGAATGAATCATTCAGAAACCATTGTTGTTCAAAGTAGAAAATATAACAAGCCTATTTAGCCGGTTCACAAGATTGGGGAAGAAGCATAGATGAAAGGGAGAAACTAATGTAATTAATAGTATTTAAGTGAATTTTAATTGAATTTGGGGGTAAAATGAGCTACTTCAGTGACAGGTTCGATGCTAGAACTTGGACAATAAAAGTCAGGAAATGATGTTGTTGATGGTCTGATTCTTTGAGAATTAGCTTAATCTATATATGTGAATATTTTTTTAATGATAAAACAAAACTTTTTCACCCCTTAAAGGTAAATGTGACATTTTTCATTTTTAAGAAGTTGATGTTAAGCTGTCTTTTCTTTAGTAATGTCATTTATTCTAAGTCTGAAAATGTCATTTGTATGGGTCTAAAGCCTACATTTGCAACTTTAGAGGATTTCTAAAAAGGGAGGTAATTCAAGAACGTTAAAAAATGAAGTTCCGAGAAAATGTCGAAAGTGGGATTTTGGATATTTTCTGGCTTTCTGATGTTATCTAGGGAATTTGTAACATGGAATTATGCACTTGTACATATTTTACATGTAAGTTAATTGCCTTTACCTGATAATACAGAAATAAATTT
Source organism: Fragum fragum (assembly GCA_946902895.1). NCBI lineage: Eukaryota > Metazoa > Mollusca > Bivalvia > Cardiida > Cardiidae > Fragum > Fragum fragum. The sequence continues at coordinate 32,636,235 of OX336374.1, forward strand.
AACACAAACCAAAAAAGGCCAGTGAATTCTTTAGTTCTTCCCTGGGGTCAGATTGAGCCGCTACGTTTCGTGAAACTCTTGTCAATAAGTCAGTGGTTCTTGACAGCGGTTGTGTAGCATGGATTGGGCCGACCGATGAGTACGGTTGTGGCATACAAAGGTTCACAATGGATTATAAACGATTAAAGCTGCCTGTTCATCGGCTTGCTTTCTTCATTGAGAATAGTCAAAAGAGTTTCCTAGGGTGATGCATGTGCCACATATCTGCCATTACAAATTATGCATTAATCCGACTCATTTGGCCCTTTAATGCGCATCTGCAAACAATGCAAGGAAAGTTTGTCTTAGAAGTGGAGAGTGTACCGGTCATCGGGCTAGAAACGATGTCTCTTCCCTGTTCCAATAATTAGTGTCTGAGGTTTTTTTTCATTCTTATTCATTGTTGTTTGCACTTGTTGTTGTCGATTCAAAAAGTTTTCTCAGTTTGTGACTTCATAGTTTATAATGAGATGTCATAGTTGTGATATTGAGCTGAATGAGAGGCTCTATTTTCTGCACTGTACAAGGGTTTTCTGAACAGAGCCCTGTACGATTTTCTCTTTCGCAAGTAATATCTTCTCTACTTAAAATGGGAAGAAGTCCTTCTTCTTGAGTCATATTGCCTTTGGCTTTCCTTCAGTTTTAGTTGACTGTATAGTCTGGATTTTTTGTATACCGGCATGACTGCTTCCTGAGCTAGATTTAGGCATGGTTTTCTTTGTCCTGCTGAGTGGGAATTCTTTGCAGAATGGCAAAGAGCTAAGAAATTTCGTGTCCAACAAGTTGTCTTGAGTACCAGTCTATAAACTGCAGCATGTAAACTTTCACATTGATTGGTACTGAACAATTTTTCTTATACCCAAAAGGCTTTCCCCATATTAATTTTTATTTTATACAAAGAATAGCTTCCTTTCACTGAGGTCTAAGTGTACCCAATATGGTAAGTGAATTTAAAGAATTAGGAATGATAACTCTAGCTGGAGAATTTGAATTACCTCCCTGTAACTCTTAAATTCCCTTTCAGTAACAATCAGGGTTAAGGTCATCTTTAATTCTTTTCTGTTTATATAACACAATGCTGGCTGTAAATGGCTGTATTTTAGACAAAAATGTTCCTACACCTTGGAATAAATGAATGGTTCATACCAAATCACAGGTTATTTGACATGAGTCGGGCCGACAATTTCTGTTTTAGAACTGAAGTGTGCACTTAAAACATGAATGAATCATTCAGAAACCATTGTTGTTCAAAGTAGAAAATATAACAAGCCTATTTAGCCGGTTCACAAGATTGGGGAAGAAGCATAGATGAAAGGGAGAAACTAATGTAATTACAGTAAAACCCCTCCTTACGACCACCCCGGAAATACGGGCACCCCTCTATTACGACCGAATTTTTACAGAACGGAATTTTTTGTTCTTTATTTCAATGGTCGCGAACCCCTCTAAAACGGGCACCCCGCTATTCCGAATTACGACCACTAAATTCAGTACCAACCATAGCTGATACACTATTTGAACCCCACTAAAACGACCAGTTTTCACACATTGAGACCGATCACCCGAATTTCACACTTGATAAGAGCGACACTAATTGGGTACGAATACCTTGTAAATACATTATCGGATTTTTGATTATGTGATATCGAACCCTTATTATAATATGTGTTATGATTAAAGTGGCCGATCACCATAAGAAATGATAGTTTGTATTATTTTTAATTGTTATTTGAATGTTTCACAGGTTTTGACTCGAGTAATAAATTCCAAAGTGTAAACGTATCCGAGAAATTGCGATTAGTTTGTTTACGGCGTTCCGAACAGTTAATAAGCAATTAAATTTTGACTTCAACGTAATTGATGCTTGGAATTCCCATTTTAGAAGATATGATATCGACAGTTTGACACTTTGAACCTATACTTACGAATAAATAATCTGAGGTCGGAGTACCAAATGGAGAATAGAGAAAGTAGAACTTATCGAAGACCGTAAATTTGAAAATGACATAAGATTCCGCTGTAATACATGTTCTTATAGTTTCATTTTTGTTTGTATAGTATTAGTATATTCAAAGAACAAAAACAAAATAAACATGCATTACTTGACAACAAACGACCAAACCTCGGTAATACGACCACCCCTCTATTACGACCACTTTTTGAAAGAACCGCAAGTGGTCGTATTAGAGGGGTTTCCTGTAATAGTATTTAAGTAAATTTTATTTGAATTTGGGGGTAAAATGAGCTACTTCAGTGACAGGTTCGATGCTAGAACTTGGACAGTAAAAGTCAGGAAATGATGTTGTTGATGGTCTGATTCTTTGAGAATTAGCTTAATCTATATATGTGAATATTTTTTTAATGATAAAACAAAACTTTTTCACCCCTTAAGGTCCCAGACTACAGTAGAGGGTGAAATATTCGAAGTGGCCATGGTCAAATTCAGAAATATTAGGAAAAGTCAAGTTTTGAGCAGATATTTGATGGTAAAGAAAGAAAATGTTGCATTAAATGAATATAAAACATGAATTTGGGGTCATTTCCGGATGCGAAACTAAAAGGTCATGAGCTTTACACTGTTTGCCTGCATCCAGTGACGCCAGAAACAGAAAGTGGTGGGGTTGCGGATTTTGGCTTGCTGCAAGGCGTTAAATTGACTGGTATGAGTTCCATGAAAAATTGTGAAAAAAGTAGATGGTAACCATATACTTTTTGGTGCATTTGCAGACTTTGCATGGTTTCTACTTTACACAAAGCAAGCTTATTATTGGCTATCATTTCCCTTGTGGCTACTACTAGGATTTGAATTTTGCGTAAAACGGCTCATTTTTCAGTGAATTTGGCGGCCATGTCAGATATCTGTGATTGGTAAATTTCACACTGATTTCATATTTGCAGTTTAATCATAGCATTTTCTTTCAAGCTTTACTCTTCATTCATGCTAGGAATTTGTTTCTTTCATTGCAGGTTATTGATTGAGGGACTTAATTTTGGTTGAAAAGTGATTGGTGTGTTGCCAACAGGGATTTTGACTATTTTACTACAGTCTGGGTCCTTAAAGGTAAATGTGACATTTTTCATTTTTAAGAAGTTGATGTTAAGCTGTCTTTTCTTTAGTAATGTCATTTATTCTAAGTCTGAAAATGTCATTTGTATGGGTCTAAAGCCTACATTTGCAACTTTAGAGGATTTCTAAAAAGGGAGGTAATTCAAGAACGTTAAAAAATGAAGTTCCGAGAAAATGTCGAAAGTGGGATTTTGGATATTTTCTGGCTTTCTGATGTTATCTAGGGAATTTGTAACATGGAATTATGCACTTGTACATATTTTACATGTAAGTTAATTGCCTTTACCTGATAATACAGAAATAAATTTAACACAAACCAAAAAAGGCCAGTGAATTCTTTAGTTCTTCCCTGGGGTCAGATTGAGCCGCTACGTTTCGTGAAACTCTTGTCAATAAGTCAGTGGTTCTTGACAGCGGTTGTGTAGCATGGATTGGGCCGACCGATGAGTACGGTTGTGGCATACAAAGGTTCACAATGGATTATAAACGATTAAAGCTGCCTGTTCATCGGCTTGCTTTCTTCATTGAGAATAGTCAAAAGAGTTTCCTAGGGTGATGCATGTGCCACATATCTGCCATTACAAATTATGCATTAATCCGACTCATTTGGCCCTTTAATGCGCATCTGCAAACAATGCAAGGAAAGTTTGTCTTAGAAGTGGAGAGTGTACCGGTCATCGGGCTAGAAACGATGTCTCTTCCCTGTTCCAATAATTAGTGTCTGAGGTTTTTTTTCATTCTTATTCATTGTTGTTTGCACTTGTTGTTGTCGATTCAAAAAGTTTTCTCAGTTTGTGACTTCATAGTTTATAATGAGATGTCATAGTTGTGATATTGAGCTGAATGAGAGGCTCTATTTTCTGCACTGTACAAGGGTTTTCTGAACAGAGCCCTGTACGATTTTCTCTTTCGCAAGTAATATCTTCTCTACTTAAAATGGGAAGAAGTCCTTCTTCTTGAGTCATATTGCCTTTGGCTTTCCTTCAGTTTTAGTTGACTGTATAGTCTGGATTTTTTGTATACCGGCATGACTGCTTCCTGAGCTAGATTTAGGCATGGTTTTCTTTGTCCTGCTGAGTGGGAATTCTTTGCAGAATGGCAAAGAGCTAAGAAATTTCGTGTCCAACAAGTTGTCTTGAGTACCAGTCTATAAACTGCAGCATGTAAACTTTCACATTGATTGGTACTGAACAATTTTTCTTATACCCAAAAGGCTTTCCCCATATTAATTTTTATTTTATACAAAGAATAGCTTCCTTTCACTGAGGTCTAAGTGTACCCAATATGGTAAGTGAATTTAAAGAATTAGGAATGATAACTCTAGCTGGAGAATTTGAATTACCTCCCTGTAACTCTTAAATTCCCTTTCAGTAACAATCAGGGTTAAGGTCATCTTTAATTCTTTTCTGTTTATATAACACAATGCTGGCTGTAAATGGCTGTATTTTAGACAAAAATGTTCCTACACCTTGGAATAAATGAATGGTTCATACCAAATCACAGGTTATTTGACATGAGTCGGGCCGACAATTTCTGTTTTAGAACTGAAGTGTGCACTTAAAACATGAATGAATCATTCAGAAAGCATTGTTGTTCAAAGTAGAAAATATAACAAGCCTATTTAGCCGGTTCACAAGATTGGGGAAGAAGCATAGATGAAAGGGAGAAACTAATGTAATTAATAGTATTTAAGTAAATTTTAATTGAATTTGGGGGTAAAATGAGCTACTTCAGTGACAGGTTCGATGCTAGAACTTGGACAGTAAAAGTCAGGAAATGATGTTGTTGATGGTCTGATTCTTTGAGAATTAGCTTAATCTATATATGTGAATATTTTTTTAATGATAAAACAAAACTTTTTCACCCCTTAAGGTCCCAGACTACAGTAGAGGGTGAAATATTCGAAGTGGCCATGGTCAAATTCAGAAATATTAGGAAAAGTCAAGTTTTGAGCAGATATTTGATGGTAAAGAAAGAAAATGTTGCATTAAATGAATATAAAACATGAATTTGGGGTCATTTCCGGATGCGAAACTAAAAGGTCATGAGCTTTACACTGTTTGCCTGCATCCAGTGACGCCAGAAACAGAAAGTGGTGGGGTTGCGGATTTTGGCTTGCTGCAAGGCGTTAAATTGACTGGTATGAGTTCCATGAAAAATTGTGAAAAAAGTAGATGGTAACCATATACTTTTTGGTGCATTTGCAGACTTTGCATGGTTTCTACTTTACACAAAGCAAGCTTATTATTGGCTATCATTTCCCTTGTGGCTACTACTAGGATTTGAATTTTGCGTAAAACGGCTCATTTTTCAGTGAATTTGGCGGCCATGTCAGATATCTGTGATTGGTAAATTTCACACTGATTTCATATTTGCAGTTTAATCATAGCATTTTCTTTCAAGCTTTACTCTTCATTCATGCTAGGAATTTGTTTCTTTCATTGCAGGTTATTGATTGAGGGACTTAATTTTGGTTGAAAAGTGATTGGTGTGTTGCCAACAGGGATTTTGACTATTTTACTACAGTCTGGGTCCTTAAAGGTAAATGTGACATTTTTCATTTTTAAGAAGTTGATGTTAAGCTGTCTTTTCTTTAGTAATGTCATTTATTCTAAGTCTGAAAATGTCATTTGTATGGGTCTAAAGCCTACATTTGCAACTTTAGAGGATTTCTAAAAAGGGAGGTAATTCAAGAACGTTAAAAAATGAAGTTCCGAGAAAATGTCGAAAGTGGGATTTTGGATATTTTCTGGCTTTCTGATGTTATCTAGGGAATTTGTAACATGGAATTATGCACTTGTACATATTTTACATGTAAGTTAATTGCCTTTACCTGATAATACAGAAATAAATTTAACACAAACCAAAAAAGGCCAGTGAATTCTTTAGTTCTTCCCTGGGGTCAGATTGAGCCGCTACGTTTCGTGAAACTCTTGTCAATAAGTCAGTGGTTCTTGACAGCGGTTGTGTAGCATGGATTGGGCCGACCGATGAGTACGGTTGTGGCATACAAAGGTTCACAATGGATTATAAACGATTAAAGCTGCCTGTTCATCGGCTTGCTTTCTTCATTGAGAATAGTCAAAAGAGTTTCCTAGGGTGATGCATGTGCCACATATCTGCCATTACAAATTATGCATTAATCCGACTCATTTGGCCCTTTAATGCGCATCTGCAAACAATGCAAGGAAAGTTTGTCTTAGAAGTGGAGAGTGTACCGGTCATCGGGCTAGAAACGATGTCTCTTCCCTGTTCCAATAATTAGTGTCTGAGGTTTTTTTTCATTCTTATTCATTGTTGTTTGCACTTGTTGTTGTCGATTCAAAAAGTTTTCTCAGTTTGTGACTTCATAGTTTATAATGAGATGTCATAGTTGTGATATTGAGCTGAATGAGAGGCTCTATTTTCTGCACTGTACAAGGGTTTTCTGAACAGAGCCCTGTACGATTTTCTCTTTCGCAAGTAATATCTTCTCTACTTAAAATGGGAAGAAGTCCTTCTTCTTGAGTCATATTGCCTTTGGCTTTCCTTCAGTTTTAGTTGACTGTATAGTCTGGATTTTTTGTATACCGGCATGACTGCTTCCTGAGCTAGATTTAGGCATGGTTTTCTTTGTCCTGCTGAGTGGGAATTCTTTGCAGAATGGCAAAGAGCTAAGAAATTTCGTGTCCAACAAGTTGTCTTGAGTACCAGTCTATAAACTGCAGCATGTAAACTTTCACATTGATTGGTACTGAACAATTTTTCTTATACCCAAAAGGCTTTCCCCATATTAATTTTTATTTTATACAAAGAATAGCTTCCTTTCACTGAGGTCTAAGTGTACCCAATATGGTAAGTGAATTTAAAGAATTAGGAATGATAACTCTAGCTGGAGAATTTGAATTACCTCCCTGTAACTCTTAAATTCCCTTTCAGTAACAATCAGGGTTAAGGTCATCTTTAATTCTTTTCTGTTTATATAACACAATGCTGGCTGTAAATGGCTGTATTTTAGACAAAAATGTTCCTACACCTTGGAATAAATGAATGGTTCATACCAAATCACAGGTTATTTGACATGAGTCGGGCCGACAATTTCTGTTTTAGAACTGAAGTGTGCACTTAAAACATGAATGAATCATTCAGAAAGCATTGTTGTTCAAAGTAGAAAATATAACAAGCCTATTTAGCCGGTTCACAAGATTGGGGAAGAAGCATAGATGAAAGGGAGAAACTAATGTAATTAATAGTATTTAAGTAAATTTTAATTGAATTTGGGGGTAAAATGAGCTACTTCAGTGACAGGTTCGATGCTAGAACTTGGACAGTAAAAGTCAGGAAATGATGTTGTTGATGGTCTGATTCTTTGAGAATTAGCTTAATCTATATATGTGAATATTTTTTTAATGATAAAACAAAACTTTTTCACCCCTTAAGGTCCCAGACTACAGTAGAGGGTGAAATATTCGAAGTGGCCATGGTCAAATTCAGAAATATTAGGAAAAGTCAAGTTTTGAGCAGATATTTGATGGTAAAGAAAGAAAATGTTGCATTAAATGAATATAAAACATGAATTTGGGGTCATTTCCGGATGCGAAACTAAAAGGTCATGAGCTTTACACTGTTTGCCTGCATCCAGTGACGCCAGAAACAGAAAGTGGTGGGGTTGCGGATTTTGGCTTGCTGCAAGGCGTTAAATTGACTGGTATGAGTTCCATGAAAAATTGTGAAAAAAGTAGATGGTAACCATATACTTTTTGGTGCATTTGCAGACTTTGCATGGTTTCTACTTTACACAAAGCAAGCTTATTATTGGCTATCATTTCCCTTGTGGCTACTACTAGGATTTGAATTTTGCGTAAAACGGCTCATTTTTCAGTGAATTTGGCGGCCATGTCAGATATCTGTGATTGGTAAATTTCACACTGATTTCATATTTGCAGTTTAATCATAGCATTTTCTTTCAAGCTTTACTCTTCATTCATGCTAGGAATTTGTTTCTTTCATTGCAGGTTATTGATTGAGGGACTTAATTTTGGTTGAAAAGTGATTGGTGTGTTGCCAACAGGGATTTTGACTATTTTACTACAGTCTGGGTCCTTAAAGGTAAATGTGACATTTTTCATTTTTAAGAAGTTGATGTTAAGCTGTCTTTTCTTTAGTAATGTCATTTATTCTAAGTCTGAAAATGTCATTTGTATGGGTCTAAAGCCTACATTTGCAACTTTAGAGGATTTCTAAAAAGGGAGGTAATTCAAGAACGTTAAAAAATGAAGTTCCGAGAAAATGTCGAAAGTGGGATTTTGGATATTTTCTGGCTTTCTGATGTTATCTAGGGAATTTGTAACATGGAATTATGCACTTGTACATATTTTACATGTAAGTTAATTGCCTTTACCTGATAATACAGAAATAAATTTAACACAAACCAAAAAAGGCCAGTGAATTCTTTAGTTCTTCCCTGGGGTCAGATTGAGCCGCTACGTTTCGTGAAACTCTTGTCAATAAGTCAGTGGTTCTTGACAGCGGTTGTGTAGCATGGATTGGGCCGACCGATGAGTACGGTTGTGGCATACAAAGGTTCACAATGGATTATAAACGATTAAAGCTGCCTGTTCATCGGCTTGCTTTCTTCATTGAGAATAGTCAAAAGAGTTTCCTAGGGTGATGCATGTGCCACATATCTGCCATTACAAATTATGCATTAATCCGACTCATTTGGCCCTTTAATGCGCATCTGCAAACAATGCAAGGAAAGTTTGTCTTAGAAGTGGAGAGTGTACCGGTCATCGGGCTAGAAACGATGTCTCTTCCCTGTTCCAATAATTAGTGTCTGAGGTTTTTTTTCATTCTTATTCATTGTTGTTTGCACTTGTTGTTGTCGATTCAAAAAGTTTTCTCAGTTTGTGACTTCATAGTTTATAATGAGATGTCATAGTTGTGATATTGAGCTGAATGAGAGGCTCTATTTTCTGCACTGTACAAGGGTTTTCTGAACAGAGCCCTGTACGATTTTCTCTTTCGCAAGTAATATCTTCTCTACTTAAAATGGGAAGAAGTCCTTCTTCTTGAGTCATATTGCCTTTGGCTTTCCTTCAGTTTTAGTTGACTGTATAGTCTGGATTTTTTGTATACCGGCATGACTGCTTCCTGAGCTAGATTTAGGCATGGTTTTCTTTGTCCTGCTGAGTGGGAATTCTTTGCAGAATGGCAAAGAGCTAAGAAATTTCGTGTCCAACAAGTTGTCTTGAGTACCAGTCTATAAACTGCAGCATGTAAACTTTCACATTGATTGGTACTGAACAATTTTTCTTATACCCAAAAGGCTTTCCCCATATTAATTTTTATTTTATACAAAGAATAGCTTCCTTTCACTGAGGTCTAAGTGTACCCAATATGGTAAGTGAATTTAAAGAATTAGGAATGATAACTCTAGCTGGAGAATTTGAATTACCTCCCTGTAACTCTTAAATTCCCTTTCAGTAACAATCAGGGTTAAGGTCATCTTTAATTCTTTTCTGTTTATATAACACAATGCTGGCTGTAAATGGCTGTATTTTAGACAAAAATGTTCCTACACCTTGGAATAAATGAATGGTTCATACCAAATCACAGGTTATTTGACATGAGTCGGGCCGACAATTTCTGTTTTAGAACTGAAGTGTGCACTTAAAACATGAATGAATCATTCAGAAACCATTGTTGTTCAAAGTAGAAAATATAACAAGCCTATTTAGCCGGTTCACAAGATTGGGGAAGAAGCATAGATGAAAGGGAGAAACTAATGTAATTAATAGTATTTAAGTAAATTTTAATTGAATTTGGGGGTAAAATGAGCTACTTCAGTGACAGGTTCGATGCTAGAACTTGGACAGTAAAAGTCAGGAAATGATGTTGTTGATGGTCTGATTCTTTGAGAATTAGCTTAATCTATATATGTGAATATTTTTTTAATGATAAAACAAAACTTTTTCACCCCTTAAGGTCCCAGACTACAGTAGAGGGTGAAATATTCGAAGTGGCCATGGTCAAATTCAGAAATATTAGGAAAAGTCAAGTTTTGAGCAGATATTTGATGGTAAAGAAAGAAAATGTTGCATTAAATGAATATAAAACATGAATTTGGGGTCATTTCCGGATGCGAAACTAAAAGGTCATGAGCTTTACACTGTTTGCCTGCATCCAGTGACGCCAGAAACAGAAAGTGGTGGGGTTGCGGATTTTGGCTTGCTGCAAGGCGTTAAATTGACTGGTATGAGTTCCATGAAAAATTGTGAAAAAAGTAGATGGTAACCATATACTTTTTGGTGCATTTGCAGACTTTGCATGGTTTCTACTTTACACAAAGCAAGCTTATTATTGGCTATCATTTCCCTTGTGGCTACTACTAGGATTTGAATTTTGCGTAAAACGGCTCATTTTTCAGTGAATTTGGCGGCCATGTCAGATATCTGTGATTGGTAAATTTCACACTGATTTCATATTTGCAGTTTAATCATAGCATTTTCTTTCAAGCTTTACTCTTCATTCATGCTAGGAATTTGTTTCTTTCATTGCAGGTTATTGATTGAGGGACTTAATTTTGGTTGAAAAGTGATTGGTGTGTTGCCAACAGGGATTTTGACTATTTTACTACAGTCTGGGTCCTTAAAGGTAAATGTGACATTTTTCATTTTTAAGAAGTTGATGTTAAGCTGTCTTTTCTTTAGTAATGTCATTTATTCTAAGTCTGAAAATGTCATTTGTATGGGTCTAAAGCCTACATTTGCAACTTTAGAGGATTTCTAAAAAGGGAGGTAATTCAAGAACGTTAAAAAATGAAGTTCCGAGAAAATGTCGAAAGTGGGATTTTGGATATTTTCTGGCTTTCTGATGTTATCTAGGGAATTTGTAACATGGAATTATGCACTTGTACATATTTTACATGTAAGTTAATTGCCTTTACCTGATAATACAGAAATAAATTTAACACAAACCAAAAAAGGCCAGTGAATTCTTTAGTTCTTCCCTGGGGTCAGATTGAGCCGCTACGTTTCGTGAAACTCTTGTCAATAAGTCAGTGGTTCTTGACAGCGGTTGTGTAGCATGGATTGGGCCGACCGATGAGTACGGTTGTGGCATACAAAGGTTCACAATGGATTATAAACGATTAAAGCTGCCTGTTCATCGGCTTGCTTTCTTCATTGAGAATAGTCAAAAGAGTTTCCTAGGGTGATGCATGTGCCACATATCTGCCATTACAAATTATGCATTAATCCGACTCATTTGGCCCTTTAATGCGCATCTGCAAACAATGCAAGGAAAGTTTGTCTTAGAAGTGGAGAGTGTACCGGTCATCGGGCTAGAAACGATGTCTCTTCCCTGTTCCAATAATTAGTGTCTGAGGTTTTTTTTCATTCTTATTCATTGTTGTTTGCACTTGTTGTTGTCGATTCAAAAAGTTTTCTCAGTTTGTGACTTCATAGTTTATAATGAGATGTCATAGTTGTGATATTGAGCTGAATGAGAGGCTCTATTTTCTGCACTGTACAAGGGTTTTCTGAACAGAGCCCTGTACGATTTTCTCTTTCGCAAGTAATATCTTCTCTACTTAAAATGGGAAGAAGTCCTTCTTCTTGAGTCATATTGCCTTTGGCTTTCCTTCAGTTTTAGTTGACTGTATAGTCTGGATTTTTTGTATACCGGCATGACTGCTTCCTGAGCTAGATTTAGGCATGGTTTTCTTTGTCCTGCTGAGTGGGAATTCTTTGCAGAATGGCAAAGAGCTAAGAAATTTCGTGTCCAACAAGTTGTCTTGAGTACCAGTCTATAAACTGCAGCATGTAAACTTTCACATTGATTGGTACTGAACAATTTTTCTTATACCCAAAAGGCTTTCCCCATATTAATTTTTATTTTATACAAAGAATAGCTTCCTTTCACTGAGGTCTAAGTGTACCCAATATGGTAAGTGAATTTAAAGAATTAGGAATGATAACTCTAGCTGGAGAATTTGAATTACCTCCCTGTAACTCTTAAATTCCCTTTCAGTAACAATCAGGGTTAAGGTCATCTTTAATTCTTTTCTGTTTATATAACACAATGCTGGCTGTAAATGGCTGTATTTTAGACAAAAATGTTCCTACACCTTGGAATAAATGAATGGTTCATACCAAATCACAGGTTATTTGACATGAGTCGGGCCGACAATTTCTGTTTTAGAACTGAAGTGTGCACTTAAAACATGAATGAATCATTCAGAAACCATTGTTGTTCAAAGTAGAAAATATAACAAGCCTATTTAGCCGGTTCACAAGATTGGGGAAGAAGCATAGATGAAAGGGAGAAACTAATGTAATTAATAGTATTTAAGTAAATTTTAATTGAATTTGGGGGTAAAATGAGCTACTTCAGTGACAGGTTCGATGCTAGAACTTGGACAGTAAAAGTCAGGAAATGATGTTGTTGATGGTCTGATTCTTTGAGAATTAGCTTAATCTATATATGTGAATATTTTTTTAATGATAAAACAAAACTTTTTCACCCCTTAAGGTCCCAGACTACAGTAGAGGGTGAAATATTCGAAGTGGCCATGGTCAAATTCAGAAATATTAGGAAAAGTCAAGTTTTGAGCAGATATTTGATGGTAAAGAAAGAAAATGTTGCATTAAATGAATATAAAACATGAATTTGGGGTCATTTCCGGATGCGAAACTAAAAGGTCATGAGCTTTACACTGTTTGTCTGCATCCAGTGACGCCAGAAACAGAAAGTGGTGGGGTTGCGGATTTTGGCTTGCTGCAAGGCGTTAAATTGACTGGTATGAGTTCCATGAAAAATTGTGAAAAAAGTAGATGGTAACCATATACTTTTTGGTGCATTTGCAGACTTTGCATGGTTTCTACTTTACACAAAGCAAGCTTATTATTGGCTATCATTTCCCTTGTGGCTACTACTAGGATTTGAATTTTGCGTAAAACGGCTCATTTTTCAGTGAATTTGGCGGCCATGTCAGATATCTGTGATTGGTAAATTTCACACTGATTTCATATTTGCAGTTTAATCATAGCATTTTCTTTCAAGCTTTACTCTTCATTCATGCTAGGAATTTGTTTCTTTCATTGCAGGTTATTGATTGAGGGACTTAATTTTGGTTGAAAAGTGATTGGTGTGTTGCCAACAGGGATTTTGACTATTTTACTACAGTCTGGGTCCTTAAAGGTAAATGTGACATTTTTCATTTTTAAGAAGTTGATGTTAAGCTGTCTTTTCTTTAGTAATGTCATTTATTCTAAGTCTGAAAATGTCATTTGTATGGGTCTAAAGCCTACATTTGCAACTTTAGAGGATTTCTAAAAAGGGAGGTAATTCAAGAACGTTAAAAAATGAAGTTCCGAGAAAATGTCGAAAGTGGGATTTTGGATATTTTCTGGCTTTCTGATGTTATCTAGGGAATTTGTAACATGGAATTATGCACTTGTACATATTTTACATGTAAGTTAATTGCCTTTACCTGATAATACAGAAATAAATTTAACACAAACCAAAAAAGGCCAGTGAATTCTTTAGTTCTTCCCTGGGGTCAGATTGAGCCGCTACGTTTCGTGAAACTCTTGTCAATAAGTCAGTGGTTCTTGACAGCGGTTGTGTAGCATGGATTGGGCCGACCGATGAGTACGGTTGTGGCATACAAAGGTTCACAATGGATTATAAACGATTAAAGCTGCCTGTTCATCGGCTTGCTTTCTTCATTGAGAATAGTCAAAAGAGTTTCCTAGGGTGATGCATGTGCCACATATCTGCCATTACAAATTATGCATTAATCCGACTCATTTGGCCCTTTAATGCGCATCTGCAAACAATGCAAGGAAAGTTTGTCTTAGAAGTGGAGAGTGTACCGGTCATCGGGCTAGAAACGATGTCTCTTCCCTGTTCCAATAATTAGTGTCTGAGGTTTTTTTTCATTCTTATTCATTGTTGTTTGCACTTGTTGTTGTCGATTCAAAAAGTTTTCTCAGTTTGTGACTTCATAGTTTATAATGAGATGTCATAGTTGTGATATTGAGCTGAATGAGAGGCTCTATTTTCTGCACTGTACAAGGGTTTTCTGAACAGAGCCCTGTACGATTTTCTCTTTCGCAAGTAATATCTTCTCTACTTAAAATGGGAAGAAGTCCTTCTTCTTGAGTCATATTGCCTTTGGCTTTCCTTCAGTTTTAGTTGACTGTATAGTCTGGATTTTTTGTATACCGGCATGACTGCTTCCTGAGCTAGATTTAGGCATGGTTTTCTTTGTCCTGCTGAGTGGGAATTCTTTGCAGAATGGCAAAGAGCTAAGAAATTTCGTGTCCAACAAGTTGTCTTGAGTACCAGTCTATAAACTGCAGCATGTAAACTTTCACATTGATTGGTACTGAACAATTTTTCTTATACCCAAAAGGCTTTCCCCATATTAATTTTTATTTTATACAAAGAATAGCTTCCTTTCACTGAGGTCTAAGTGTACCCAATATGGTAAGTGAATTTAAAGAATTAGGAATGATAACTCTAGCTGGAGAATTTGAATTACCTCCCTGTAACTCTTAAATTCCCTTTCAGTAACAATCAGGGTTAAGGTCATCTTTAATTCTTTTCTGTTTATATAACACAATGCTGGCTGTAAATGGCTGTATTTTAGACAAAAATGTTCCTACACCTTGGAATAAATGAATGGTTCATACCAAATCACAGGTTATTTGACATGAGTCGGGCCGACAATTTCTGTTTTAGAACTGAAGTGTGCACTTAAAACATGAATGAATCATTCAGAAACCATTGTTGTTCAAAGTAGAAAATATAACAAGCCTATTTAGCCGGTTCACAAGATTGGGGAAGAAGCATAGATGAAAGGGAGAAACTAATGTAATTAATAGTATTTAAGTAAATTTTAATTGAATTTGGGGGTAAAATGAGCTACTTCAGTGACAGGTTCGATGCTAGAACTTGGACAGTAAAAGTCAGGAAATGATGTTGTTGATGGTCTGATTCTTTGAGAATTAGCTTAATCTATATATGTGAATATTTTTTTAATGATAAAACAAAACTTTTTCACCCCTTAAGGTCCCAGACTACAGTAGAGGGTGAAATATTCGAAGTGGCCATGGTCAAATTCAGAAATATTAGGAAAAGTCAAGTTTTGAGCAGATATTTGATGGTAAAGAAAGAAAATGTTGCATTAAATGAATATAAAACATGAATTTGGGGTCATTTCCGGATGCGAAACTAAAAGGTCATGAGCTTTACACTGTTTGCCTGCATCCAGTGACGCCAGAAACAGAAAGTGGTGGGGTTGCGGATTTTGGCTTGCTGCAAGGCGTTAAATTGACTGGTATGAGTTCCATGAAAAATTGTGAAAAAAGTAGATGGTAACCATATACTTTTTGGTGCATTTGCAGACTTTGCATGGTTTCTACTTTACACAAAGCAAGCTTATTAATGGCTATCATTTCCCTTGTGGCTACTACTAGGATTTGAATTTTGCGTAAAACGGCTCATTTTTCAGTGAATTTGGCGGCCATGTCAGATATCTGTGATTGGTAAATTTCACACTGATTTCATATTTGCAGTTTAATCATAGCATTTTCTTTCAAGCTTTACTCTTCATTCATGCTAGGAATTTGTTTCTTTCATTGCAGGTTATTGATTGAGGGACTTAATTTTGGTTGAAAAGTGATTGGTGTGTTGCCAACAGGGATTTTGACTATTTTACTACAGTCTGGGTCCTTAAAGGTAAATGTGACATTTTTCATTTTTAAGAAGTTGATGTTAAGCTGTCTTTTCTTTAGTAATGTCATTTATTCTAAGTCTGAAAATGTCATTTGTATGGGTCTAAAGCCTACATTTGCAACTTTAGAGGATTTCTAAAAAGGGAGGTAATTCAAGAACGTTAAAAAATGAAGTTCCGAGAAAATGTCGAAAGTGGGATTTTGGATATTTTCTGGCTTTCTGATGTTATCTAGGGAATTTGTAACATGGAATTATGCACTTGTACATATTTTACATGTAAGTTAATTGCCTTTACCTGATAATACAGAAATAAATTTAACACAAACCAAAAAAGGCCAGTGAATTCTTTAGTTCTTCCCTGGGGTCAGATTGAGCCGCTACGTTTCGTGAAACTCTTGTCAATAAGTCAGTGGTTCTTGACAGCGGTTGTGTAGCATGGATTGGGCCGACCGATGAGTACGGTTGTGGCATACAAAGGTTCACAATGGATTATAAACGATTAAAGCTGCCTGTTCATCGGCTTGCTTTCTTCATTGAGAATAGTCAAAAGAGTTTCCTAGGGTGATGCATGTGCCACATATCTGCCATTACAAATTATGCATTAATCCGACTCATTTGGCCCTTTAATGCGCATCTGCAAACAATGCAAGGAAAGTTTGTCTTAGAAGTGGAGAGTGTACCGGTCATCGGGCTAGAAACGATGTCTCTTCCCTGTACCAATAATTAGTGTCTGAGGTTTGTTTTCATTCTTATTCATTGTTGTTTGCACTTGTTGTTGTCGATTCAAAAAGTTTTCTCAGTTTGTGACTTCATAGTTTATAATGAGATGTCATAGTTGTGATATTGAGCTGAATGAGAGGCTCTATTTTCTGCACTGTACAAGGGTTTTCTGAACAGAGCCCTGTACGATTTTCTCTTTCGCAAGTGATATCTTCTCTACTTAAAATGGGAAGAAGCCCTTCTTCTTGAGTCATATTGCCTTTGGCTTTCCTTCAGTTTTAGTTGACTGTATAGTCTGGATTTTTTGTATACCGGCATGACTGCTTCCTGAGCTAGATTTAGGCATGGTTTTCTTTGTCCTGCTGAGCGGGAATTCTTTGCAGAATGGCAAAGAGCTAAGAAATTTCGTGTCCAACAAGTTGTCTTGAGTACCAGTCTATAAACTGCAGCATGTAAACTTTCACATTGATTGGTACTGAACAATTTTTCTTATACCCAAAAGGCTTTCCCCATATTAATTTTTATTTTATACAAAGAATAGCTTCCTTTCACTGAGGTCTAAGTGTACCCAATATGGTAAGTGAATTTAAAGAATTAGGAATGATAACTCTAGCTGGAGAATTTGAATTACCTCCCTGTAACTCTTAAATTCCCTTTCAGTAACAATCAGGGTTAAGGTCATCTTTAATTCTTTTCTGTTTATATAACACAATGCTGGCTGTAAATGGCTGTATTTTAGACAAAAATGTTCCTACACCTTGGAATAAATGAATGGTTCATACCAAATCACAGGTTATTTGACATGAGTCGGGCCGACAATTTCTGTTTTAGAACTGAAGTGTGCACTTAAAACATGAATGAATCATTCAGAAACCATTGTTGTTCAAAGTAGAAAATATAACAAGCCTATTTAGCCGGTTCACAAGATTGGGGAAGAAGCATAGATGAAAGGGAGAAACTAATGTAATTAATAGTATTTAAGTAAATTTTAATTGAATTTGGGGGTAAAATGAGCTACTTCAGTGACAGGTTCGATGCTAGAACTTGGACAGTAAAAGTCAGGAAATGATGTTGGTGATGGTCTGATTCTTTGAGAATTAGCTTAATCTATATATGTGAATATTTTTTTAATGATAAAACAAAACTTTTTCACCCCTTAAAGGTAAATGTGACATTTTTCATTTTTAAGAAGTTGATGTTAAGCTGTCTTTTCTTTAGTAATGTCATTTATTCTAAGTCTGAAAATGTCATTTGTATGGGTCTAAAGCCTACATTTGCAACTTTAGAGGATTTCTAAAAAGGGAGGTAATTCAAGAACGTTAAAAAATGAAGTTCCGAGAAAATGTCGAAAGTGGGATTTTGGATATTTTCTGGCTTTCTGATGTTATCTAGGGAATTTGTAACATGGAATTATGCACTTGTACATATTTTACATGTAAGTTAATTGCCTTTACCTGATAATACAGAAATAAATTTAACACAAACCAAAAAAGGCCAGTGAATTCTTTAGTTCTTCCCTGGGGTCAGATTGAGCCGCTACGTTTCGTGAAACTCTTGTCAATAAGTCAGTGGTTCTTGACAGCGGTTGTGTAGCATGGATTGGGCCGACCGATGAGTACGGTTGTGGCATACAAAGGTTCACAATGGATTATAAACGATTAAAGCTGCCTGTTCATCGGCTTGCTTTCTTCATTGAGAATAGTCAAAAGAGTTTCCTAGGGTGATGCATGTGCCACATATCTGCCATTACAAATTATGCATTAATCCGACTCATTTGGCCCTTTAATGCGCATCTGCAAACAATGCAAGGAAAGTTTGTCTTAGAAGTGGAGAGTGTACCGGTCATCGGGCTAGAAACGATGTCTCTTCCCTGTTCCAATAATTAGTGTCTGAGGTTTGTTTTCATTCTTATTCATTGTTGTTTGCACTTGTTGTTGTCGATTCAAAAAGTTTTCTCAGTTTGTGACTTCATAGTTTATAATGAGATGTCATAGTTGTGATATTGAGCTGAATGAGAGGCTCTATTTTCTGCACTGTACAAGGGTTTTCTGAACAGAGCCCTGTACGATTTTCTCTTTCGCAAGTGATATCTTCTCTACTTAAAATGGGAAGAAGCCCTTCTTCTTGAGTCATATTGCCTTTGGCTTTCCTTCAGTTTTAGTTGACTGTATAGTCTGGATTTTTTGTATACCGGCATGACTGCTTCCTGAGCTAGATTTAGGCATGGTTTTCTTTGTCCTGCTGAGCGGGAATTCTTTGCAGAATGGCAAAGAGCTAAGAAATTTCGTGTCCAACAAGTTGTCTTGAGTACCAGTCTATAAACTGCAGCATGTAAACTTTCACATTGATTGGTACTGAACAATTTTTCTTATACCCAAAAGGCTTTCCCCATATTAATTTTTATTTTATACAAAGAATAGCTTCCTTTCACTGAGGTCTAAGTGTACCCCATATGGTAAGTGAATTTAAAGAATTAGGAATGATAACTCTAGCTGGAGAATTTGAATTACCTCCCTGTAACTCTTAAATTCCCTTTCAGTAACAATCAGGGTTAAGGTCATCTTTAATTCTTTTCTGTTTATATAACACAATGCTGGCTGTAAATGGCTGTATTTTAGACAAAAATGTTCCTACACCTTGGAATAAATGAATGGTTCATACCAAATCACAGGTTATTTGACATGAGTCGGGCCGACAATTTCTGTTTTAGAACTGAAGTGTGCACTTAAAACATGAATGAATCATTCAGAAAGCATTGTTGTTCAAAGTAGAAAATATAACAAGCCTATTTAGCCGGTTCACAAGATTGGGGAAGAAGCATAGATGAAAGGGAGAAACTAATGTAATTAATAGTATTTAAGTAAATTTTAATTGAATTTGGGGGTAAAATGAGCTACTTCAGTGACAGGTTCGATGCTAGAACTTGGACAGTAAAAGTCAGGAAATGATGTTGTTGATGGTCTGATTCTTTGAGAATTAGCTTAATCTATATATGTGAATATTTTTTTAATGATAAAACAAAACTTTTTCACCCCTTAAGGTCCCAGACTACAGTAGAGGGTGAAATATTCGAAGTGGCAATGGTCAAAATCAGAAATATTAGGAAAAGTCAAGTTTTGAGCAGATATTTGATGGTAAAGAAAGAAAATGTTGCATTAAATGAATATAAAACATGAATTTGGGGTCATTTCCGGATGCGAAACTAAAAGGTCACGAGCTTTACACTGTTTGCCTGCATCCAGTGACGCCAGAAACAGAAAGTGGTGGGGTTGTGGATTTTGGCTTGCTGCAAGGCGTTAAATTGACTGGTATGAGTTCCATGAAAAATTGTGAAAAAAGTAGATGGTAACCATATACTTTTTGGTGCATTTGCAGACTTTGCATGGTTTCTACTTTACACAAAGCAAGCTTATTATTGGCTATCATTTCCCTTGTGGCTACTACTAGGATTTGAATTTTGCGTAAAACGGCTCATTTTTCAGTGAATTTGGCGGCCATGTCAGATATCTGTGATTGGTAAATTTCACACTGATTTCATATTTGCAGTTTAATCATAGCATTTTCTTTCAAGCTTTACTCTTCATTCATGCTAGGAATTTGTTTCTTTCATTGCAGGTTATTGATTGAGGGACTTAATTTTGGTTGAAAAGTGATTGGTGTGTTGCCAACAGGGATTTTGACTATTTTACTACAGTCTGGGTCCTTAAAGGTAAATGTGACATTTTTCATTTTTAAGAAGTTGATGTTAAGCTGTCTTTTCTTTAGTAATGTCATTTATTCAAAGTCTGAAAATGTCATTTGTATGCGTCTAAAGCCTACATTTGCAACTTTAGAGGATTTCTAAAAAGGGAGGTAATTCAAGAACGTTAAAAAATGAAGTTCCGAGAAAATGTCGAAAGTGGGATTTTGGATATTTTCTGGCTTTCTGATGTTATCTAGGGAATTTGTAACATGGAATTATGCATCTGTACATATTTTACATGTAAGTTAATTGCCTTTACCTGATAATACAGAAATAAATTTAACACAAACCAAAAAAGGCCAGTGAATTCTTTAGTTCTTCCCTGGGGTCAGATTGAGCCGCTACGTTTCGTGAAACTCTTGTCAATAAGTCAGTGGTTCTTGACAGCGGTTGTGTAGCATGGATTGGGCCGACCGATGAGTACGGTTGTGGCATACAAAGGTTCACAATGGATTATAAACGATTAAAGCTGCCTGTTCATCGGCTTGCTTTCTTCATTGAGAATAGTCAAAAGAGTTTCCTAGGGTGATGCATGTGCCACATATCTGCCATTACAAATTATGCATTAATCCGACTCATTTGGCCCTTTAATGCGCATCTGCAAACAATGCAAGGAAAGTTTGTCTTAGAAGTGGAGAGTGTACCGGTCATCGGGCTAGAAACGATGTCTCTTCCCTGTTCCAATAATTAGTGTCTGAGGTTTGTTTTCATTCTTATTCATTGTTGTTTGCACTTGTTGTTGTCGATTCAAAAAGTTTTCTCAGTTTGTGACTTCATAGTTTATAATGAGATGTCATAGTTGTGATATTGAGCTGAATGAGAGGCTCTATTTTCTGCACTGTACAAGGGTTTTCTGAACAGAGCCCTGTACGATTTTCTCTTTCGCAAGTAATATCTTCTCTACTTAAAATGGGAAGAAGCCCTTCTTCTTGAGTCATATTGCCTTTGGCTTTCCTTCAGTTTTAGTTGACTGTATAGTCTGGATTTTTTGTATACCGGCATGACTGCTTCCTGAGCTAGATTTAGGCATGGTTTTCTTTGTCCTGCTGAGCGGGAATTCTTTGCAGAATGGCAAAGAGCTAAGAAATTTCGTGTCCAACAAGTTGTCTTGAGTACCAGTCTATAAACTGCAGCATGTAAACTTTCACATTGATTGGTACTGAACAATTTTTCTTATACCCAAAAGGCTTTCCCCATATTAATTTTTATTTTATACAAAGAATAGCTTCCTTTCACTGAGGTCTAAGTGTACCCCATATGGTAAGTGAATTTAAAGAATTAGCAATGATAACTCTAGCTGGAGAATTTGAATTACCTCCCTGTAACTCTTAAATTCCCTTTCAGTAACAATCAGGGTTAAGGTCATCTTTAATTCTTTTCTGTTTATATAACACAATGCTGGCTGTAAATGGCTGTATTTTAGACAAAAATGTTCCTACACCTTGGAATAAATGAATGGTTCATACCAAATCACAGGTTATTTGACATGAGTCGGGCCGACAATTTCTGTTTTAGAACTGAAGTGTGCACTTAAAACATGAATGAATCATTCAGAAAGCATTGTTGTTCAAAGTAGAAAATATAACAAGCCTATTTAGCCGGTTCACAAGATTGGGGAAGAAGCATAGATGAAAGGGAGAAACTAAAGTAATTAATAGTATTTAAGTAAATTTTAATTGAATTTGGGGGTAAAATGAGCTACTTCAGTGACAGGTTCGATGCTAGAACTTGGACAGTAAAAGTCAGGAAATGATGTTGTTGATGGTCTGATTCTTTGAGAATTAGCTTAATCTATATATTTGAATATTTTTTTAATGATAAAACAAAACTTTTTCACCCCTTAAGGTCCCAGACTACAGTAGAGGGTGAAATATTCGAAGTGGCCATGGTCAAAATCAGAAATATTAGGAAAAGTCAAGTTTTGAGCAGATATTTGATGGTAAAGAAGGAAAATGTTGCATTAAATGAATATAAAACATGAATTTGGGGTCATTTCCGGATGCGAAACTAAAAGGTCATGAGCTTTACACTGTTTGCCTGCATCCAGTGACGCCAGAAACAGAAAGTGGTGGGGTTGCGGATTTTGGCTTGCTGCAAGGCGTTAAATTGACTGGTATGAGTTCCATGAAAAATTGTGAAAAAAGTAGATGGTAACCATATACTTTTTGGTGCATTTGCAGACTTTGCATGGTTTCTACTTTACACAAAGCAAGCTTATTATTGGCTATCATTTCCCTTGTGGCTACTACTAGGATTTGAATTTTGCGTAAAACGGCTCATTTTTCAGTGAATTTGGCGGCCATGTCAGATATCTGTGATTGGTAAATTTCACACTGATTTCATATTTGCAGTTTAATCATAGCATTTTCTTTCAAGCTTTACTCTTCATTCATGCTAGGAATTTGTTTCTTTCATTGCAGGTTATTGATTGAGGGACTTAATTTTGGTTGAAAAGTGATTGGTGTGTTGCCAACAGGGATTTTGACTATTTTACTACAGTCTGGGTCCTTAAAGGTAAATGTGACATTTTTCATTTTTAAGAAGTTGATGTTAAGCTGTCTTTTCTTTAGTAATGTCATTTATTCTAAGTCTGAAAATGTCATTTGTATGCGTCTAAAGCCTACATTTGCAACTTTAGAGGATTTCTAAAAAGGGAGGTAATTCAAGAACGTTAAAAAATGAAGTTCCGAGAAAATGTCGAAAGTGGGATTTTGGATATTTTCTGGCTTTCTGATGTTATCTAGGGAATTTGTAACATGGAATTATGCATCTGTACATATTTTACATGTAAGTTAATTGCCTTTACCTGATAATACAGAAATAAATTTAACACAAACCAAAAAAGGCCAGTGAATTCTTTAGTTCTTCCCTGGGGTCAGATTGAGCCGCTACGTTTCGTGAAACTCTTGTCAATAAGTCAGTGGTTCTTGACAGCGGTTGTGTAGCATGGATTGGGCCGACCGATGAGTACGGTTGTGGCATACAAAGGTTCACAATGGATTATAAACGATTAAAGCTGCCTGTTCATCGGCTTGCTTTCTTCATTGAGAATAGTCAAAAGAGTTTCCTAGGGTGATGCATGTGCCACATATCTGCCATTACAAATTATGCATTAATCCGACTCATTTGGCCCTTTAATGCGCATCTGCAAACAATGCAAGGAAAGTTTGTCTTAGAAGTGGAGAGTGTACCGGTCATCGGGCTAGAAACGATGTCTCTTCCCTGTTCCAATAATTAGTGTCTGAGGTTTGTTTTCATTCTTATTCATTGTTGTTTGCACTTGTTGTTGTCGATTCAAAAAGTTTTCTCAGTTTGTGACTTCATAGTTTATAATGAGATGTCATAGTTGTGATATTGAGCTGAATGAGAGGCTCTATTTTCTGCACTGTACAAGGGTTTTCTGAACAGAGCCCTGTACGATTTTCTCTTTCGCAAGTAATATCTTCTCTACTTAAAATGGGAAGAAGCCCTTCTTCTTGAGTCATATTGCCTTTGGCTTTCCTTCAGTTTTAGTTGACTGTATAGTCTGGATTTTTTTGTATACCGGCATGACTGCTTCCTGAGCTAGATTTGGGCATGGTTTTCTTTGTCCTGCTGAGCGGGAATTCTTTGCAGAATGGCAAAGAGCTAAGAAATTTCGTGTCCAACAAGTTGTCTTGAGTACCAGTCTATAAACTGCAGCATGTAAACTTTCACATTGATTGGTACTGAACAATTTTTCTTATACCCAAAAGGCTATCCCCATATTAATTTTTATTTTATACAAAGAATAGCTTCCTTTCACTGAGGTCTAAGTGTACCCCATATGGTAAGTGAATTTAAAGAATTAGCAATGATAACTCTAGCTGGAGAATTTGAATTACCTCCCTGTAACTCTTAAATTCCCTTTCAGTAACAATCAGGGTTAAGGTCATCTTTAATTCTTTTCTGTTTATATAACACAATGCTGGCTGTAAATGGCTGTATTTTAGACAAAAATGTTCCTACACCTTGGAATAAATGAATGGTTCATACCAAATCACAGGTTATTTGACATGAGTCGGGCCGACAATTTCTGTTTTAGAACTGAAGTGTGCACTTAAAACATGAATGAATCATTCAGAAAGCATTGTTGTTCAAAGTAGAAAATATAACAAGCCTATTTAGCCGGTTCACAAGATTGGGGAAGAAGCATAGATGAAAGGGAGAAACTAATGTAATTAATAGTATTTAAGTAAATTTTAATTGAATTTGGGGGTAAAATGAGCTACTTCAGTGACAGGTTCGATGCTAGAACTTGGACAGTAAAAGTCAGGAAATGATGTTGTTGATGGTCTGATTCTTTGAGAATTAGCTTAATCTATATATTTGAATATTTTTTTAATGATAAAACAAAACTTTTTCACCCCTTAAGGTCCCAGACTACAGTAGAGGGTGAAATATTCGAAGTGGCCATGGTCAAAATCAGAAATATTAGGAAAAGTCAAGTTTTGAGCAGATATTTGATGGTAAAGAAGGAAAATGTTGCATTAAATGAATATAAAACATGAATTTGGGGTCATTTCCGGATGCGAAACTAAAAGGTCATGTGCTTTACACTGTTTGCCTGCATCCAGTGACGCCAGAAACAGAAAGTGGTGGGGTTGCGGATTTTGGCTTGCTGCAAGGCGTTAAATTGACTGGTATGAGTTCCATGAAAAATTGTGAAAAAAGTAGATGGTAACCATATACTTTTTGGTGCATTTGCAGACTTTGCATGGTTTCTACTTTACACAAAGCAAGCTTATTATTGGCTATCATTTCCCTTGTGGCTACTACTAGGATTTGAATTTTGCGTAAAACTGCTCATTTTTCAGTGAATTTGGCGGCCATGTCAGATATCTGTGATTGGTAAATTTCACACTGATTTCATATTTGCAGTTTAATCATAGCATTTTCTTTCAAGCTTTACTCTTCATTCATGCTAGGAATTTGTTTCTTTCATTGCAGGTTATTGATTGAGGGACTTAATTTTGGTTGAAAAGTGATTGGTGTGTTGCCAACAGGGATTTTGACTATTTTACTACAGTCTGGGTCCTTAAAGGTAAATGTGACATTTTTCATTTTTAAGTAGTTGATGTTAAGCTGTCTTTTCTTTAGTAATGTCATTTATTCTGTTGTTGTATTTGTAGTTTTATAAGGTCCCTCCGTGCTCGAGGCATATAAGGTATGGACCCCAGGCTGCAACCCACAAGCCCGTTTAAAAGACTTTTTCACATCGAAAAGGGTTGAGATTTGATGAGAAATGAGTTTCAATTCTCTTACTCAGCAAAAGGACAAATTTGGGTGCCAAATTTTAAGGATACAAGATGCTAATTTAGCAAAGTGTTTACCCATGGTGCCCGTAGGCCTATAATGTTACAAAAGATTAACATCCTTTATTGTTCACGTGATCAACCTGATCTTAGGGCCTTACTTTTATTCTCTCTTTTTCTTATAACCTTTGCTATTAGAATTCGATTTTGCATTGCCATTACCACTATTCCCCCCCTTTTAATCATACTTCTTTCATCAATTTAGGTTTAGGTATGTGGATTTACACTTCGCTATAAGAGTGTGTGTGATTTATTTCTTTATCATTTCTTTTTTCTTTAAAGTGTCAAATTCAAGTTTTAGTCATTTATATATATATATTTTTTTTTCATAGTTACATTATGTGTATACTTTGTTTAAGTGTAAACTCTTCATTTGGTCTCTCTTTCTCTCTTTTCTCTCTCTCTCTCTCTCTCTTTTTTTTTTCCTATTACCATCACCATTTTTATTTACATTGTTCTTATCTCTTATATATACAAATAACCAGCCAGTACAAAACAGTATGGTCTATATTCTAATTTTCCCCTTGAATCAATGTTTTTTGTTTTTTTTTTGTTTTTTTTTAAATGTTCTAATCATTTATATACAAAATAAGTCAGCTGCTTAAAACAGTCTTGGCAAAATTCTAATTTTCCCCTTGAAACAATGTGGCAAGAGAAGTATAAATAAAGCTTATTGATATTACATATGGTAAAGAAAAGGAAAACTGGCTAATCAAATTTTTATCTGTTAGAGTGGATGGCTTATAATACCAAGAATAATAGGATTAACATTGCTTTATTCCTTTGGTAAATTATAAAATCAGAAGAGTAAATTCTCAGTTTGGTATTGCCTTCTCCCTTAAATGGTGTCTAAAATCTAGTTTGGACATTGTTTGCATTGTTTTTGTTGTACAGGCATTGTTAGACAATACCTTTTGTAAATCATTATTTTCAAACTTACATAAAACACAGTGCAAACAACTTACAAGCTTGATGGTTCAAAGTGTGATTTCTCAAATTATTTCGGCTTGATACTTTTGTTTCTTAACAAGTTTGCTGATTACCTTCAATCCCCCTTATCTTTAACCCTTTCCTGTTCAATTCCTGATTTTTAAGTTCTGTGTACCTATGTTTGAACAGTGTGAAAAAAGAAGAAATTTCTTGTAACAAGCAATCCCTTGTTCTTTTACAACATTTACTTCCTTTCCCCCTGAAACAATGTTTTTTTTTTAGTGTTTGCAATAACCATCAATTACTAGTAGTTATTATTATTGTTTTTTTTTTTTCATTTTATCGTTATCACAATGGAGTTTTTTAGGGGGGGGGGTATCATTTTTTTTTTTTTTTTTTTTTTTTTTGAATTTTTATTTTTCTTTAATCAGTATAATTTAGTAATGTATTTATAACAAAAATAAGCACATGTTATTTACAATGTTATGGCAAAAACTAATTTGTTTCATATATACAAAATAACCAAGAACTAAATCTGTTGTTACTTTAGAAAATTAAGTTTTATTATATAAGCCCATGGTTACTCAATTTCATAATATTGTATTATTTGTATTTCTAATATGTTATCCCAAATCATGTTCCTAGATATTCTGATATTCTAGCAATATTGTTACAGCCTTATCTATCAATTTCAATTTCCAAAGGAGCAGCCATATGCTGATAGACGTTATTCAAATTTATAACTATTATTATGATTGTTATTTTTATATTGGTTAAATTAAATTGGTTAAATTATTTAGCATCCCAATCTGCACATTTTGCGCCATCAGACTAAACTGTTGCTTTACTGCTGAACTTGTATTGTTTAAAATTTTACTTTATTTATACTGTTTTCCCCAATCTTATTCTTCAATATCCAGACAAATTCACTACAGTTTATCTATTAATTTTATGTTCTTCAAATACTTGAAGACAGCATATCTAGTTTGAAGCGCTAATTTGTTTTCTGGGAACATTAGGGTTTTTCTACTTATAATTGGTATATCCAGGCAGAGTAGTTCATTTCGAAAATCGACCCTCTCTTTTCTATATAACGGACATTCAAAGAAAACATGGTCAAAGGTTTGTTCTATCTCACATCGTTCGCAATTAACCTTTGGGAACCTTTCTGCTCCTAAACGACTTACCTTTAGCCTTAACTTTGTATAAACTGTGTCATGGACTTTGTTAGAACTGTAAACTGTGATAGCTGATGGTTGATCATAATAACCGTATTTTGATAAGTCCGTTTTCTTAAATTCATTTTTAATGTTCTGTTCAATGAGATGGTACATTTCTTTAACACTCAGTTTGATTTTGTTAATTTCACCCGAAGTCGCTCCTTTTTTAGCGGTTTGGTCGGCTATTTCGTTCCCTATTATACCCACATGGCTTGGGATCCATACAAACGTGGTTTTTAATTCTCTTTCTTTAAAATATTTTATTGAAAGTAATATTTTATCTAGGATTTCAGGGCGTGATTTGGATTTACCTGACTGCATAGATTGTAACGAGCTCAGGGAATCCGTAAAAATCGTTATATTTGAGGTTTTGAATAAATGGGTATCCCTTTTCTTAAGCCAATCCAGTGCATAGTCAATAGCACTCATTTCACATGTGTATATAGACAAACCATGGTCCATTTTAATCCCTTTATTCAAAATGACAGTGTTTTCTTCATCAAAGATAACAACCCCGGCCCCTGCTATATACTTTTCTTGGTCTTTGCTGCCATCTGTATACACTTTAATTGAATTTCTGTATTTTGACAAGTGTTCTTTTGCTTTATGTAATTGGAGACTGTGATTGTCTTTCTTTGAGATATGATGAGTTAGTTCTAAATCTATGTCTGGTTTGCATATTTCATAAATGTCTCTTTGATACGGTTGCACCAGATCGTTTGCATTTAAATTGTATTTTGAGGTCAATTCTTGAATCTTTTGAGAGTATGGATTTTTAACCGATTTGACGCGTTTTGGATTAAAGAGAAAGATTGGATCAGTCTCAATTTTTTCATTTATCGGTAGATTTGCGCCATGGCCTATAGATCTTGCCCAATACTTTAACATGTTCATTTCTCTTTGTTGCTGTAAGGGTAGGTCACCACATTCTGCTATTAATGTACTTATGGGTGTGTGTTTTGGACAATTTGTGATGACCCTAAGGGCCTTATTTTGTAATTTTTGGAGTTTTTCAAGCACTCTATTATTTGCTGAGTTGTAAACAATAGAGCCATAATTCAGTTTGGATTTTATTAAACTCTGATAAATGTTAAATAGGGATTTTTTGTCAGATCCCCAACTATAGCCTTTGATTGATCTTAAGAGATTTATGTCTTTATCAACTCTTTTGGTAAGTTTATTTATGTGCTCCTGCCAGTTAAGATACTTATCAAAGATGAGTCCGAGGAACAATGCTGATGAGCTAAATTGCAGAACATTCTTGCCTAATTTTAATTTAGGGAAATCCGGGTCTTGTTCGGGTGGTTTTAATTTAGATTTTAGGTGGAACATAACTACCTGTGTTTTTATAGGATTTATTAGAAAGCCATTTTCTTTGCTCCAATTGTCGATCGAGTTTAGAGCCTTTTGGGCTTTTTTAACTGCTAATTTTGGACATTTTGATTCCGTCCAGATTGCGCTATCATCAACAAATTGAGAGAGTTGTATGTTGTCAAGTGTATTGTTTTCTGTCTTATTATGTCTATCCATTTTATCTCTAAGAGAATTCATGACGAGTGAAAAAATGATGGGCGATAATACACTTCCTTGGGGACACCCGTTCAATGTTTCAACAGTTTCAGAAACATGACCTTGATATTTAACTTTTATTTTTCTACTTTCTAAAAAATCTTTGATCCAGTTCAAAATTTTACCCCTAAGGCCTATCTTTTTTAGATAAATTATTGCTCCAGAATTCCATAGTTTGTCAAAAGCAGCAGTTAAATCCAGAAATACAGCAATTAGAAAATGTTTGCTTTTTTGAACGCGTCGAATATCGGTCTCTAATCTAGTTAAGTTATCTTCACAAGAGTGTCCTTGTCTGCAGCCTGATTGATAATTTGATATTAGATTATTCTTTTCTAAATAACTGCAGAGTCTCGGTTTAATCATTTTTTGCATGAGCTTGGTAAAAGTACTTGTGAGAGATATTGGTCTATACGAGGCTGGGTCAGTTTTGGGTTTATTTGGTTTAAGCAGGGGAATTATGGTTGCTTCATGCCAAGAATCTGGAGTTTTACCTGTATTCCAAGATTTGTTAAAGAGGTACAAAAGTTCGGATTTAGCATTTTGTGACAGGTTTTTTAGAACAGAGTAATGTATTCCGTCATCACCAGGAGCACCATTTTTGCAATCCTGCAGAGCCTGGTCCAATTCAAACATAGTGAATTCCGAATTAAAGGGCAAATTCTTACCCACATCGGCTTCATGAACCGGATCAAAGCCCCGCAGAATGAAATCGGCCTCTGCTTTTTGTTCTAGAAAATCATTATCATAACCATCATTGCTACTGACCTTTTCGTAATGTTTTACAAGCACAGACACTTTTTCTTTTGCATTTGTAACAACTTTCTGATCTATTACGAATGGATGGTTTGTTTGTGGCGTAGTTCCTTTAATCTTTCTGACAAAATCCCAGACTTCCTTTGAGTTTGTTCTATCGTTAATTTTGGAGCAAAAATCTTGCCAACCTGTTCGCTTTGCTTGACGTATTGTATATTCAGCGTCGCGTCTTGCTTGTGTGTATAGATCTCTATCAACTTTAGTTTTGCTAAATCGGAGTCTTTTTCTTAAATTTTCTCTGTTTTTAATTGCACGGGAGCAATCGTCTGTCCACCAGGGCACTTGATATTTCTTTTTTAGATTTGATTTTGATTGAGGTATAGTTTTGTTTAGTGTTGTTTCTAGTTTCTTACAATATTTATTGAAAAATATTTCTATATTTTCGTCAAAAGCGCTTTCATTGAATTCTAAACTGCATTCATATTTAAAATCTTCCCAGTCTGCTTCTGAAGCCTTTCTAAAGTTCCATTTTGACTTTACAGTGTCAGTGAGTGTACCTAGCCTTTTCCTTAATGTTATATGAATTACTATTGGCAGATGGTCACTCCCAAATGAGTTGTCAACAACACTGAATTCGCTAAACGGATGTAATTTAGCAGACACTAGGCCCAAGTCTATAGCACTTGCTTTGTTTGCACTTGCATCTATTCGAGTCACTTGGCCATCGTTTAGTATGTTAACCTGATTTGCAGAAAGAAAAAAAAAATTATTCTAAGTCTGAAAATGTCATTTGTATGGGTCTAAAGCCTACATTTGCAACTTTAGAGGATTTCTAAAAAGGGAGGTAATTCAAGAACGTTAAAAAATGAAGTTCCGAGAAAATGTCGAAAGTGGGATTTTGGATATTTTCTGGCTTTCTGATGTTATCTAGGGAATTTGTAACATGGAATTATGCACTTGTACATATTTTACATGTAAGTTAATTGCCTTTACCTGATAATACAGAAATAAATTTAACACAAACCAAAAAAGGCCAGTGAATTCTTTAGTTCTTCCCTGGGGTCAGATTGAGCCGCTACGTTTCGTGAAACTCTTGTCAATAAGTCAGTGGTTCTTGACAGCGGTTGTGTAGCATGGATTGGGCCGACCGATGAGTACGGTTGTGGCATACAAAGGTTCACAATGGATTATAAACGATTAAAGCTGCCTGTTCGTCGGCTTGCTTTCTTCATTGAGAATAGTCAAAAGAGTTTCCTAGGGTGATGCATGTGCCACATATCTGCCATTACAAATTATGCATTAATCCGACTCATTTGGCCCTTTAATGCGCATCTGCAAACAATGCAAGGAAAGTTTGTCTTAGAAGTGGAGAGTGTACCGGTCATCGGGCTAGAAACGATGTCTCTTCCCTGTTCCAATAATTAGTGTCTGAGGTTTGTTTTCATTCTTATTCATTGTTGTTTGCACTTGTTGTTGTCGATTCAAAAAGTTTTCTCAGTTTGTGACTTCATAGTTTTTAATGAGATGTCATAGTTGTGATATTGAGCTGAATGAGAGGCTCTATTTTCTGCACTGTACAAGGGTTTTCTGAACAGAGCCCTGTACGATTTTCTCTTTCGCAAGTAAT
The DNA here is from genome assembly GCA_946902895.1 of Fragum fragum. Lineage (NCBI taxonomy): Eukaryota > Metazoa > Mollusca > Bivalvia > Cardiida > Cardiidae > Fragum > Fragum fragum. The sequence continues at coordinate 32,667,961 of OX336374.1, forward strand.
ATCTTCTCTACTTAAAATGGGAAGAAGCCCTTCTTCTTGAGTTATATTGCCTTTGGCTTTCCTTCAGTTTTAGTTGACTGTATAGTCTGGATTTTTTGTATACCGGCATGACTGCTTCCTGAGCTAGATTTAGGCATGGTTTTCTTTGTCCTGCTGAGCGGGAATTCTTTGCAGAATGGCAAAGAGCTAAGAAATTTCGTGTCCAACAAGTTGTCTTGAGTACCAGTCTATAAACTGCAGCATGTAAACTTTCACATTGATTGGTACTGAACAATTTTTCTTATACCCAAAAGGCTTTCCCCATATTAATTTTTATTTTATACAAAGAATAGCTTCCTTTCACTGAGGTCTAAGTGTACCCCATATGGTAAGTGAATTTAAAGAATTAGGAATGATAACTCTAGCTGGAGAATTTGAATTACCTCCCTGTAACTCTTAAATTCCCTTTCAGTAACAATCAGGGTTAAGGTCATCTTTAATTCTTTTCTGTTTATATAACACAATGCTGGCTGTAAATGGCTGTATTTTAGACAAAAATGTTCCTACACCTTGGAATAAATGAATGGTTCATACCAAATCACAGGTTATTTGACATGAGTCGGGCCGACAATTTCTGTTTTAGAACTGAAGTGTGCACTTAAAACATGAATGAATCATTCAGAAAGCATTGTTATTCAAAGTAGAAAATATAACAAGCCTATTTAGCCGGTTCACAAGATTGGGGAAGAAGCATAGATGAAAGGGAGAAACTAATGTAATTAATAGTATTTAAGTAAATTTTAATTGAATTTGGGGGTAAAATGAGCTACTTCAGTGACAGGTTCGATGCTAGAACTTGGACAGTAAAAGTCAGGAAATGATGTTGTTGATGGTCTGATTCTTTGAGAATTAGCTTAATCTATATATGTGAATATTTTTTTAATGATAAAACAAAACTGTTTCACCCCTTAAAGGTAAATGTGACATTTTTCATTTTTAAGAAGTTGATGTTAAGCTGTCTTTTCTTTAGTAATGTCATTTATTCTAAGTCTGAAAATGTCATTTGTATGGGTCTAAAGCCTACATTTGCAACTTTAGAGGATTTCTAAAAAGGGAGGTAATTCAAGAACGTTAAAAAATGAAGTTCCGAGAAAATGTCGAAAGTGGGATTTTGGATATTTTCTGGCTTTCTGATGTTATCTAGGGAATTTGTAACATGGAATTATGCATCTGTACATATTTTACATGTAAGTTAATTGCCTTTACCTGATAATACAGAAATAAATTTAACACAAACCAAAAAAGGCCAGTGAATTCTTTAGTTCTTCCCTGGGGTCAAATTAGTCAAGGGAACAAGAATAACAAACACTATCATGGATGACTAATTTGGTTTAAATATCTCACTGCATGTCAGACCACAGAATTAATATCCAAATTCTAAACAATCTATAGCAAGCACATTCATTAATGCCACTGTTCTCATTAAATTATCAATTACTATTACACATTGACAAGCTTTCCCATTGCGAAAGCTCGAAACCAGAATACAAAACATGAGTACTTACAGTAATGGAAATGATAATCTTATAAATGTGTATATTCGGTTTCGAGCCCATTGCACAACGGCCTCTAAAAACATTCCCTCTGAAATCTTTATTTAACACCTAACTGAACTTGACATGAATTTATTTCTAATTCTTTACCAAGTTAATCATGTTATCCTAGAACTGAGTGTCTGTACTAGAGTCATATTCCATGATGATCAGAGCCTTATATATACCATTATACATTGTATAACTAGAAATGGTATAATTCAAAAAATATGGGAGGGAGGGCGGGTGTTTATAAATTCTACAAAATGACAATAATGATCTGACAAGTAATTTTCAATAACTGTGCTGACAACCCGCGAAAGTTGACCTTATAAATGCAAGGCGGAGGAATACACTTATTGTGACCAATCAAATTCTTGTTATGACTAATTACCTGGTTTTACGCCGTACGTAAAACCGAGCAAATTAGTCAAGGGAACAAGAATAACAAACACTATCATGGATGACTAATTTGGTTTAAATATCTCACTGCATGTCAGACCACAGAATTAATATCCAAATTCTAAACAATCTATAGCAAGCACATTCATTAATGCCACTGTTCTCATTAAATTATCAATTACTATTACACATTGACAAGCTTTCCCATTGCGAAAGCTCGAAACCAGAATACAAAACATGAGTACTTACAGTAATGGAAATGATAATCTTATAAATGTGTATATTCGGTTTCGAGCCCATTGCACAACGGCCATAATACAAGCCCTCACCCCCCAAAAAAAGCCATGAAACACTAAACAAATATTAATATAAATCATTTTGTATAACAATAAAAAGGGCATCCTTCAAATAGTATTCTGTGCTACTATTAATGAAGGAGTGTTCTCCAATGAAGTGACGTACCTTCATTAAGAAGATTACAATATGAAAATAGAAATATTAAAATAAATTTGAAGGAACAAAGATAGATTACTCATCAAAAGTCATAAAACCGGCTCAAAGTGAAATCGACGATAAGAGTAAAATTTTACTGTTAATCTGGTTGAGGCTCCTTCAGAAGGATACTCCGAACTTCACTGAATTTGTTTAACCCACCCCCACCCCATATCCATGACCAGCATCATATACCTCTGTCAACAGGATATAGCCTCCAAAGGAGTCAATTACCTCCTTTAAGGAGGACCCTTCCCCTTACCACATAATGAGCCTTCTAATGATAATCTATCTATGATTGCAACAAATGTGCAATGGTAGTAACAAAAAACAACCTGAGTTTCCTTGTACCTTCTGTATTCATATGTAAGCCCCCATCTCTAACAGCAAACAAATTTCGCAAGGGTTGACCACATCTAAAGAAAGGACGGTAGGAATGTATAAATTGCACTCTCATGGTCTTACATAATTGATTCAATCCTTTATTTACCTCTTTAACTCTCAATCCAAACTTATCATGATCCAGAGGTCTTGGCAAAATGCTAGAAATTACTATTTTACAATTTGACAGACGTTTAATTATACTTATTAAATTTGTAAAAGAAGCTAAAATTTCTTGTGAGGTGAGACTTGTGATATCATTAGTGCCCACATGTAATAATACAAATTCAATGTCAATTAATTTAGGATTCCTTTCAATTTTACTAGCAAGCCGTGAGGTATTAATTCCCGGGAAAGCAATAACTGAGGTGAAATATATACCATCTACATGCTTCGCTATGGAATCAGAGATAATATTAACTCTGATATCATTATCTGAAAAAGAAATTTATAATTCCGCTGTGAGTACTTTGATCCGACAAAATAAATTCATCGTAATTAAAGCACCTGCTTAAGATGCAGCGGGAAGAAGCATAAATGACTGAATGAATGCCATGGCATAATACCATTCCCAAAGAAAATGGAACTAAATTTTATTCCGCATCAAACATATTTCGTAAAATGGATAATTTATCCCTCCAAGTAAGTTCTAAATAAGACTTGTAAGCATCAGATTTCCAGTCTCCCAAAAACTGTATATGTTCAGCGGATAATTTTGACTGAAAGGCTAGCGTAGCAAATCCTCTTCGAAATGAATGAGTACTAAATTTTGTAGCATCCATACCCAGACGTTCTATGCAAGACCTAAGTTTATTCTGAAACATTTTATAAGTAATGCATTTCCCATTTACAAGAGTGAATAATACATTTTGTTCTGAATGATTTTTTGAAGTAATTATTTGCCTATATGCTTCAACGGGACAAATAGATTTATCTTTCAATGCAATCAAGGGACTTTTCAAAATTCTCTCACCAAATTGTATGGTTTTCGACCAACCAAAACTGACAATTAAGTAATTACCATGATCCTCAATATCTTTTCTTTGCATAAATCTTCCTGAACTAATTTCAATTTGAGAATTTGGAACAAGATTTGATTTCCTAGCAGCTAAAAAAAAGGCAAACAAAAACAGACACCAGTAAACTTTATCGTCAATTTTTGAAAAGTCCATGATATCGTGCAAGTTATGCAAAATATCTAGTGTAATAGGCTCCGCTCTATGGACCATGTGCGGTTTATCCCTTGATAAGCCTTTGAGAGTGAGTAAAAGAGAATAATCCGAAAACATTGAAATTTCAGCTCCTACTAGTGCGTGCAAAACTTTGACCCCTGCAATATAATTCCTTATACTATCTACAGACTTGAAAGATCTTGATAGAAATTGTGCAAATATTGCTAAAGTATGTGACGAAGCTGGATGGTAAGGAACTCCGAAATAAAAACAAAATAACAAAAACGATCTCCACTGCATAATTAAATTAACGTGTGTGCTTTCAGCAAAGGCTGACCTGGTTGACTTCCTCATATGCCTCCTCAAAAGCCTTAACTCATCGTCTGAAAACAATAAGTAATATTCTACCAAAAATGAGTGAATTTAAAAATCTCTTCATTAATTAGGCATTCCTTTAACATTTGACCTCTTAAAAAATTTGAGAAAAAATTATATTTGTACTTATCATCTAAATGCCATCTTGATAGGCTGTCTGACAATCTATTCTGGGTAGCTTCCAAATGCTTAGCACGAATTTGGAAATCAAAGACCGAAGCTAAAAAACATATCTCCCTCAGACATTTTTGTAAGAAAGGGCACTTGGCTTTCCCTGAATTTATGACTATACATACTGCCTGGTTATCACAGAACACCTGAATCTTTTTCCCCCTAAATGTAGAAGCCCATAGGTGGAGACAAACTACTACTGACAATAATTCTAGTGCACTGATGTGCAAATTTTGTTCAATGATAAAGGGGGGAAACTTGGCATGAAAATACTGATCACCACAAAATCCCCCACAACCAGAAAGACAGCTGTCCGAACTGAAAACATGATCAGGTTCTAGCCATTCCCCGTGATCTATGAGTGAAACTCCATTGAAATAAGGCATGCTTAAATTCCACCAATCAATATCCTTTCTAACCTCAACCGGAATCAGAAATTGATCACAAGATGATCTTTTAGCATAACACTCTCTCAACCAGTTTAAAATTCTATTTATAAAAATTCTACTTGACCTGACGCATGTACCCACGAAATTCAATTTTCCTAGAAGTCTTTGGATTTCCTTCAATGAAGCATATTTTTTCTGTTTCCAGATGAACACAAGCGCTTCTATTTCTCTCAATCGTGTAGGGGTGATAGACATAGTCATGTTTAAACTATCAAAGAGCACCCCGAGAAAAACCATTGTTGTTGAAGGCTCACATGCCTTCTCATTAGCTTCTTCCAGACCACTCAACTTGAAAACTTCTCTGATCAAATTAAAATCAAAATGAGCTATGGAGGGATTTTCCACGCCACCAAAATCTTCCAAATAATTTAAGACTGAAATTCCCAGATTAAAAAACATGAAAGAGAAAGCATTTGTAACGCGCTGGCAAATGTGAGCCGAAGAACGTAAACCCATGGGCAACACTGTATCAGTAAAGATATGACCATTCCATATAAAAGCAACTGAATTGTAATCTGAAGGACAAATACTTATTTGCCTGTAAGCTCTTTTCAAGTCCAACTTAAACATTAAACAACCAGGACCTTTCTTTCTTATTAATGCAGCGTAATCTTCTATTTTTGGAAAGAATAAATTTACTTCCTCATTTAAATATGAATCTTTGGGAACATGGTCATTAATGCTATTGCCATCCTTAGGATAACTCAAATCTAATATGACTCTTCTTTCATCAGGATTAGCTTTAGGAACAGAACTAAGTGGGGATAATTTAATGCCCTGTGGGAAAGGATTCTGAATAAAAGGACCCATTATGGCTCCATATAAAGCTTCCTTGCAAAGATATTTATTAATTTCAACTGGAAAGTTTAACGCACCTTTATGATTTTTGTGAGTGTCTGACACTTCACTTCCTCTTTCCTTGTCCTCTATTTTATTTGACAAACCTATAGGAAAACCAAAACGTAAAAGATCAAGAACCATCATATCATTATATCCATGTAACATCCTTTTCATGAAATCAATGTTAAATTTGAAATTCACAGGAATTCTGCATTTCATGAAATTATATTGTCCTGATGATTTGACAATATTATGTATAGATAGTAAAATCATTGAATTGATAAAGTGTTGAGATTGAAATTTATTGCAAAAGTCACATTCATTTTTTTGACAGATAAACTTCGATGATGTATGGTACTTGGCGACACTGCAATGTTCATGAATTTTCCCTTTAAATAAACTGTCTGAATTTCTTGAATGAAGATCATTGTTAAAATTGAGCTTGCAAAAAGTTGGTAGAAATAAATCAACAATCTCATTTGATTGATTTAATTTGACAAATTCAGAATAATGTCACGCAGAAGTATGAGGACAGACAGAGGAACATTCTGGATGCTGCAGTTCTTTCTTGTCCTTTAACCAACAAGATGCGCATATGTGCTTTGCCAACTTATTTTTCCCCTTAATCTGAACAATGTGTGACTCTTTAAATTGACATTTATTGCGCTGAAACCGGGAACAGAACCAATTTTTTTCGGGTAAATTTGGGAAAGAACTACCTTGAGAGAAATCCATCCTTGGTTTGAACTTGTTACAAGCTGAAGCCAAGACTGTATTCTCTATGTAATTAAAATCATCTCCCCAGCTTCTATATCCTAATTCAATTTCTCTTAAAATGGCTGCATAGAGAGATTTCAGAATGGAGAATTCATAAGAATTATTCAAATACATTATTCTTTTCAGTAACTCAGTACGACCATTACGTTCTCTTGAAGATAAGTTTGCCTGAGATATAATTTCCATCTCGCCAGCTACAAACAAATTCAGTGACAAATGCTGAAATTCAATTGATTTGTTGACAAACTCAAATCTCAATCTACAAAATGACAATAATGATCTGACAAGTAATTTTCAATAACTGTGCTGACAACCCGCGAAAGTTGACCTTATAAATGCAAGGCGGAGGAATACACTTATTGTGACCAATCAAATTCTTGTTATGACTAATTACCTGGTTTTACGCCGTACGTAAAACCGAGCAGATTGAGCCGCTACGTTTCGTGAAACTCTTGTCAATAAGTCAGTGGTTCTTGACAGCGGTTGTGTAGCATGGATTGGGCCGACCGATGAGTACGGTTGTGGCATACAAAGGTTTACAATGGATTATAAACGATTAAAGCTGCCTGTTCATCGGCTTGCTTTCTTCATTGAGAATAGTCAAAAGAGTTTCCTAGGGTGATGCATGTGCCACATATCTGCCATTACAAATTATGCATTAATCCGACTCATTTGGCCCTTTAATGCGCATCTGCAAACAATGCAAGTAAAGTTTGTCTTAGAAGTGGAGAATACCGGTCATCGGGCTAGAAACGATGTCTCTTCCCTGTTCCAATAATTAGTGTCTGAGGTTTGTTTTCATTCTTATTCATTGTTGTTTGCACTTGTTGTTGTCGATTCAAAAAGTTTTCTCAGTTTGTGACTTCATAGTTTATAATGAGATGTCATAGTTGTGATATTGAGCTGAATGAGAGGCTCTATTTTCTGCACTGTACAAGGGTTTTCTGAACAGAGCCCTGTACGATTTTCTCTTTCGCAAGTAATATCTTCTCTACTTAAAATGGGAAGAAGCCCTTCTTCTTGAGTCATATTGCCTTTGGCTTTCCTTCAGTTTTAGTTGACTGTATAGTCTGGATTTTTTGTATACCGGCATGACTGCTTCCTGAGCTAGATTTAGGCATGGTTTTCTTTGTCCTGCTGAGCGGGAATTCTTTGCAGAATGGCAAAGAGCTAAGAAATTTCGTGTCCAACAAGTTGTCTTGAGTACCAGTCTATAAACTGCAGCATGTAAACTTTCACATTGATTGGTACTGAACAATTTTTCTTATACCCAAAAGGCTTTCCCCATATTAATTTTTATTTTATACAAAGAATAGCTTCCTTTCACTGAGGTCTAAGTGTACCCCATATGGTAAGTGAATTTAAAGAATTAGGAATGATAACTCTAGCTGGAGAATTTGAATTACCTCCCTGTAACTCTTAAATTCCCTTTCAGTAACAATCAGGGTTAAGGTCATCTTTAATTCTTTTCTGTTTATATAACACAATGCTGGCTGTAAATGGCTGTATTTTAGACAAAAATGTTCCTACACCTTGGAATAAATGAATGGTTCATACCAAATCACAGGTTATTTGACATGAGTCGGGCCGACAATTTCTGTTTTAGAACTGAAGTGTGCACTTAAAACATGAATGAATCATTCAGAAAGCATTGTTGTTCAAAGTAGAAAATATAACAAGCCTATTTAGCCGGTTCACAAGATTGGGGAAGAAGCATAGATGAAAGGGAGAAACTAATGTAATTAATAGTATTTAAGTAAATTTTAATTGAATTTGGGGGTAAAATGAGCTACTTCAGTGACAGGTTCGATGCTAGAACTTGGACAGTAAAAGTCAGGAAATGATGTTGTTGATGGTCTGATTCTTTGAGAATTAGCTTAATCTATATATGTGAATATTTTTTTAATGATAAAACAAAACTGTTTCACCCCTTAAGGTCCCAGACTACAGTAGAGGGTGAAATATTCGAAGTGGCCATGGTCAAAATCAGAAATATTAGGAAAAGTCAAGTTTTGAGCAGATATTTGATGGTAAAGAAAGAAAATGTTGCATTAAATGAATATAAAACATGAATTTGGGGTCATTTCCGGATGCGAAACTAAAAGGTCATGAGCTTTACACTGTTTGCCTGCATCCAGTGACGCCAGAAACAGAAAGTGGTGGGGTTGCGGATTTGGCTTGCTGCAAGGCGTTAAATTGACTGGTATGAGTTCCATGAAAAATTGTGAAAAAAGTTGATGGTAACCATATACTTTTTGGTGCATTTGCAGACTTTGCATGGTTCCTACTTTACACAAAGCAAGCTTATTATTGGCTATCATTTCCCTTGTGGCTACTACTAGGATTTGAATTTTGCGTAAAACGGCTCATTTTTCAGTGAATTTGGCGGCCATGTCAGATATCTGTGATTGGTAAATTTCACACTGATTTCATATTTGCAGTTTAATCATAGCATTTTCTTTCAAGCTTTACTCTTCATTCATGCTAGGAATTTGTTTCTTTCATTGCAGGTTATTGATTGAGGGACTTAATTTTGGTTGAAAAGTGATTGGTGTGTTGCCAACAGGGATTTTGACTATTTTACTACAGTCTGGGTCCTCAGTTAACTGGTAGCATTGACCCATTTCCATATAGAAACCGACTCGAAGGATAATAGTACGGAAAAAAATCTAATTACTCGTAATTACTTGTTATAAACAATTCAATATCCACATTATTTCTTCACAAAATGATAGATATCAATGCATTTAGTTTAAACATTTCCTGTTTTATTTTGGTACAATTTAAAAGGAGTTGCAGAGAACGACTACAAGTGTGTGCAATTTGAAAAGTAACTAACCTACAAGATAGACATTATTCTGGAAAAAGAAGAAATTGCCGGTTACAAGCAATTTCTTCTTTTCCAACAATATTTTTCTCAATTATAAAATCAGAGGGACATAAAAACCAGGAAAGGGATAAAGTTCAACCTATCTCCTTTGTTAACTAATTTCTTAGGAAGGATTTCCACAATATCGAAACTAAAGCTTAGCAAAGTACACAGAGATAGAGGCATATACAGGTATGCCAAACTTTTTTACAAAAATGACATTACATCATTTCATACGGGCGATTTCTCATTTTCCTCCCCGTTTTTCTTGTCGATCGATACTTGACGTTTATGCAAACAAATGAGTTAACATGGGAGAAAGAACTAAATAAAGGTTGTTTTTTTCTCTAAATGTCTTTTATTATCTTTATCTTTTTATCTATAAATAAATACATACATGATAAATTTACAAGTTTATTGTAAGTAGAGTGTACTAAAGATAGAAAAGAGACAAGAGAAATGGAAGTGAGGGAGAGAGAAACAATAAAAAAGGAATGGCTTACAAGACAAACAGAAGATAGATTCAGCTTAAAGTGGACAGACAGACTGAAAGACAAACATTGAGATAGACAGCGCGTAACGAGGTGGAAAGAAGTAGATTGTCAAGATAACAGTCAGTGAATATATATATAGAGAGAGAATAAGAATCAGAATCAGACTTGGGAACTTGAAACTGAAAGATAAGTAGGTCAGGAAACACCCCATGAAATGGAGAAATTGCTCGAAATAAGCGATATATCATTTTCTCATAGTGTTTTACAAACCTTTCTCCCTTGAGGGAGGCATTACTGGGGATACTGTTATGATGGTTTAGATATTTATTCATCATATTTCACATTGTAGGAGGCTTGTCGGAGGCTTTATGAAAGAAATTCTTTCTAAATAGATTACATTCGTTAAATAGCGATTAGCGTTGATCAAAATGAGATACTGCAAGGGTGACCTTCTTGAAATTACGCGAACCTCGGAAAGTGTTGACTCTGTTTAGACTAAGCAAAGTCTTATCAGTGTCGACACTTTATCCTTTTTAATGTGGCCTCTTTTGCTTAAATGATATCATAACAATTAAAAGATGAAGGGAATATTTTTGTTTTCCCGGAGTTAAGAAACAAAAGAAACACACTGTATGAATACATGGTGTAAATAGATTTTTGTTTGTTTGTTTGTTTTATACCGTCATGAAAAAAATCTCTTTATTTCTTATAATTAAATGACATCACACAAATGAAAAAAAAATACAATTTTGACAGTTTTGTTTGTGGAAAATTTCATGTGCGAGCATTCAAATTAGCTGCATGCTCATTTTTTGCATTGGGGTATGAATATTTTTTTCGGCCAATCAGAACGGTTGGTTTTGATGGACGAAACTAACAATTAAATCATTATTATATATTCCATAAAAAGTGTGAGCTGTTGAAAATAATACACAATCATATTGCACATTGCCCATACGAGCTAATATCATAAATACTTTGTACATAGCACTACTCTACAAACGGTTTGTAGTTTCTAGTCCTAACCCTCTGTTCATTCCTAGGCGTCTCGTGTAATGGATGATGCACACTGTAATATCGTCAGCGCATCTTTGCTGTAGTTACGACGCTTTTGGTCTCCGACCTACGATAATTATCCTTTTAACCAACCCCCACACAATGACGCTTTCTGTGCCCCAAAGAAAAGAGCTGTTGAAAACATTGGGATAAATGAAGAAATTGCTTTGTTACAAACGATTTTTTCATTATCCGAATTGTTTTGTTCCAGAATTGACAAAGGTTTCTAAGATTTCTACTTGAAAGTATCGTCTGCAAGTTCTTAGAAATTGGATTAGTCTATAAATTTGTAATTGTCGTCTTCAAGTTCTTAGAAATTGGGTTAATCTATAATTTTGTCTTCTGATAATGGGTAAAATATGTTTTCACTCTACCAAAACTGTCATTTTGGTTTTCCTTTTTGCCAAGCTGGAAATACTAGCGTCAGAAAAAGATTGTAGCGCTTTTAATTCAAAACCCCCCAGAAAATGCGAATCAAACAGATCGATGAAGTTGAGCAATGGTATGTCCTTGGCTCTGCATCGATCCTTGGACTCTGTTTGGTTTAAAAATTGGGTTGTCCTTGGGCTGCAGCAGAGGATGGTTCGACCATTTTACCGCAGTTAACGTCTTCGACATCATCGCAAACCAGGGGTTTTAACTCTACCTTGATCTTCACAAAGTTGATGTTAGTTCTGTCGATTAATGAGCAGACAAATCCATCAAAACCGGAGGGTGAGACGTGAGGTAGGTCGAATCTTCTCCCCGGCGGTCCATGACTTGGATTTGGCTCTGAATCGTCGTAGGTCAGCAGAATAGTCTTTGTGTAGCATGGGGAGGTAGGTCTTGGGCTCACACAAGGTCTGCGAGAATAGACAAGCGTACGTGAATGAGGCGATAGATGAAACAATGGACAAGATCGGCAAAGATTGTGTAAGAACCATAGCGATGGGAATTTCTGGGAATTTATGGATTGTAACAGGTTAATAGAATTTACCAAGCTTTGGTCCCGCCCACTAACTCCGTTGGCCTCGAACAATGACTCAGACAAGAAGTTTCACCTCGCTTTTAGTCACCGTTATTTGTCAACGTTTGTGGCAAATTGCATGTAATGCAAAAGTAGAATGGTTGGGTGACGGCCTAGAGCCGTGATATTACAGCTCTAATAAGCTGTAGTTTCGACGATTAAATTGCAAATCAACAAAGATGCTTCACATAAATGACGGCCAATGTGGGGGTTAAAAAATAGCTTTCAGTCTAAATGAATTATTTCATTGGTAAACTGATAATTTGATTGACAGCAGCGATTGGTCAAAATTACGGACTGAAACAGTGCTTGTAGAAAGGTCATCGATATTTCTCATTTTAAAGCCACTAGATAATTTCATCGACACAGAAATAAATTATCAAAATGATAAACTCACTGATTAACTTTACATTATCTAACCCTGCTTTCGAACTAAACGTCATCTGAGCTCTACCAAAAGCTACTGCTGACAACGACATCGCGCTGGTAAGTAAATCAGGTGCCAAATGATGGGCTTTTAGGTTTCTCTCTCTCTTTTTTTTTTTTTTTTTTTTTTTTCTCTTTTACTTTTTTTATTATTATTATTTTTTCCACTTTTTTTATTTTGCATTTAAGTAGAGCAATTGTTTCTTTGTTGTTGTTATTGTTTCTCTTGAGGTCGACAAATTGTTCATTTTATAAAGATAAAGCTTTTTAGTTTACTCAATGAAGGGTAAATTGATCTTAAACTAAAACAATTATCATCGTTATTAGAAATTTTCTTATTCATGAGATGAAGAGAATATGTTTTGTTTTCATGGAGGTATGAACCGAAATAACTGATCACACTGTATGAATACGCGAAGCGGAATATTATATAAGTGTGATTAAGTTTTTCGGTTCATACCTCCACGAAAACGAAAAATATTCTCTTCATTTCTTATGATTTAATAGCATCGAGCGAAAAAAGCAAAATCTTGATAGTTATGTGGGGAACTATTCAAACAGAGTGCCCGTTTTTGATACACGAAACCAAAAGTTAAATTATAAAGAAGGGGCAGTGAGAAGGGGCTGGATTATTCTGAATGCATCTTGGGTTCGAATTCGATTAATCCATTACCAGACGGCAAAATTTCAAACTGGTTCGAATTGAAAGGAGCTGCAGTTGCAGACGACAATTTAAAGCTTATGAAATTCTAGATTTTTTTCTCACCTTTTTGAGTAGATTAATTGCGCAATATGAAGAAATTGCTTGTCACCAGCAATTTCTTCATTTTACACAATGTTTTCCAGATTATCTTGATGCTTTTTCTCGAAAATCTTTTAAAACATAGGTAGGTGAAATGTCTTCATCAAAAGAACACCAATTTACCTGTTGTGAGTAAAAGAACGCCTTGTATCCACCGTCTAACAAATAAATCTCTGGAAAGTTCAACCTCGGATAATTGTCCTTATTCATGGCTCTGTCTTGGCTTCGTAAATAACGGTACCTTAAAAGTAATAGGAATGATTATTCTCCAAAATTGCTAAATAATTATAGTGCTTTGGCGATCAAAAATCTCTTTACTATAGTTTTGTTTTTGTTATAGTTACGTCGTTTTTGGTCCTCAATTTTCACCCACGTGGTCAAGTGTCAGAATACCAGTCCAAAAAGGACCATTTCAAAAAGTCAAAAGGTCTATTTCAAAAAGGCCAAGTATTGACTTCCACAATAATTATTTAAGAAATATATGGAGCGCTGTTCTATTGAAGTAGATATAACGTAATTTATGTTTTGGGTTTATTATTCATTCTTTGTTCTCTCAATCATTTAAAAAGTGAATAGAATATTTTTGTTTTCATTGAGGTATGTAAAAAATTCATCACACTGTATGTTTGCAAGAAGCGGATTAATACATAAGTGTGATTAGGTTTCATACCTCCATGAAAACGAGAACATTCTCTTCGTTGAATATAATCTAATGATATCAAATAATAAGCTGCAGTAACGACTTTAAAGTCGCCAAACAAACGATAATGACTGATCAGCCAAATAGAGAAAGATAACAGCTAGAGAAAGGAATTTTTTCAACTAAAATATAAATATCAGTAAGAATGAGAGCGAGTCTAATAATATAGGTACATCCTTGAATTCAAGAAACGAAGCGTACACGCGTAAGAATATGTGTCAGCTCATAGAATTACAAGTGCACACAAAAAATGGTGATAACTTTTTAAATGTACGCGCTCAAAAATTAAGCGTTAACTCTTTAAATCAGTCTTGCACGCTCAATTTTAGTTTTACGGTTACTTGCGTAATTCACGCGTGTGAGCTTTTTTATGCTTACACAACTTAAATTGGACTCATGACCTATACGGCACGCCATATGTGAAAGGACAACGTTTTCAACCCAGAGTTTCTTAGATTCTTTTCGTTCTCAGAATAACTGACCAATCTCGGCTGTCAATAAGGTATCTTGTCGACCAAAAAATCATTCATTGATCTCCAACATTGGCCGCCATTTTTGATATCCTTTTATTTTGGTATGGCGTCTTAAACATCGTAACTACAGCTTATTCGAGCTGTAGTTACGACATTTAGGTCGCCAACCACCTATACCAATTTCTTGTTACATGCCATTGGCCATAAATTTACCGAAATAACGCAGTTTGAAATTGAAGCGGAACTTCCTGTTGGAAGTCAATCGATGGGGTTAACGATTTAAAAGGGCGGGGCCAGCGATTTGTCAATTTCGGTGGTGGTATATTACTTCATACCAATTCCCTTGTATTTAAAGCCCCCAATGGTAAATAACTACTTACATTTTAGGTCCTCGTTCCGAAGAGAATTCACAATGGAAGACTAGGATATGTTTCTCGTCTGGGGACGAACTCCTGTTCTGGATTAAAAACTCCTGGATAGCGTCCCTCGTGTATAAGTTTAAGGCTTCCTGATAAAAAAGAAATGATAAAAATACATGTAAATGTGTTTCATATGAAAAAAACAACGGCATCCCATCCGGTTAGGGTGGTATTCAAATCGGAGGTAGGTAAGTCTTTGTTTTGAACGCTTGACAAAGATGGGACGATAGAATATAATAATTGAAGGCGACTTAAAGTGTCGTAACTCCAGATGAGATTAAGATGTAGATGCAATCTTTAGGTCCAGATCCAACGAATTCTGAATTTGTTGGAAATGTGATGCATAGGCACAATTCTATTTCAGGAAAATCAAGTTTAGATAGAGAATAAAACTAAATTTCGACAACTTTAAGTCCAAGTTTGGTTGATTGATTGAATGCGGTTTAACGCCGCTTTTAACAGTATTTCAGTCATATTCCAGAGGCTGGAGCACCTAACAATGGATTCCTTGAGGAAGTAAAACAATAAGCTTGGAGTAAAAAAGAACTGAAAAAAATTGAAATTGGAGATTTTCCTTTTTCTGTAAATTGCTGTTAATTCACGTATACTTTCATTATTGTTATTATCATAACATCGTTATTACATGTAAGGCTATACCATACGGGTTCGTAATTTGACTTCCAACCAGCGCATATGCTAATATCATAATATGAGCCTGTGTGTGACATTTCAAACCATATCGCGTATGCGTGACTCGCACAAATTGAGCACCCTGGACAGTCAATTAGAACATTCTCTGATTGTTTAAAGAAGCTTTGGGTCAGTATCTATCTACAGAGCGCAGAGTGAAGACTCTTATCAGACTGTGCGGATGCACAGGCTGATCTGAGTCTTTACTTGGCGCACAGGTGTAATGGTTGGAAATTTCACGCATGCGCTCATATTGTTCTTTTGGGAGGGTAGGAGTCAGATATTTGACCCTTATTGGTTTATGGGGCGGTGGGAAGTCACACTATGAGCTATATTAGAACCTTGTGAACATTTCATGAACTTTCTTGTTACTTTTTATTCTCAAAAAGGGAAAGGTTTCCTAAATTTCATCAACTCAAAATTATCGTTTGCAATCATTTCGAGAATGGACCAGTCTAAAATAAGTTCGTCTAGTGATGGGCTGAAATACCCTGTAAGTATCCTCTTTCAAATTCGTATGGGTATCTATAGTAATGGTCACTTTGTCAAAACTGTTACTACGGCAACCAGACATTACATTGAATTGAATTGGGGAAAAAAAGAATTTTAACTAACCTGTATGTGTCCTCCGTCAAACTCGTATGGGTATCTACAGTCAATAATAGTCACTTTGTCAAAACTGTTACTATAACAACCAGACATTACATCTTTCAACTGAAAGAAAAAGAGAACAAAATGAAGATCTAATAATAAATAGAACAGGTCTATACTGAAATTGATGTTGTTTTTCGACACGATAAACGGTTAACCTTTGTCATGCTGATTAAAACCATTTTCAGACCCACATTAAATCAAGGGCCTGAAAGCATTCGAGACACGAGCTGTTAGTCAGTATTTCTTTTGCTAGATTAATTTTTATAGACCACTCCCTGAAAGGCACAAACAGGTGGTGTAGACTAAGACCAGACTGCACTGTATGCCAAATTACGAAAACCCGGGATTCAGCATGACAACTGTTAATTTTTTGATATCAGATCTATTATTGGTCGATCATCTAAGAAGCCTTTTGAGTAAGGTAGAAAAAACAAAAATTAGATTAGTAAAAATCTATAAATTCGAAATATTTCGCCCATGATCGATTTGATTTTTGTATGCAATCCAGTTATTTCAGAAGTGGTCGTATTTGTCAAAAACACATCATATCTAAATCCGATATTCTTGGAACTCATTAGTCCCAACAACATAGGATTTAGCTAGTATTCTGTAATAATTAGTGTATGCAATCAAACAATCCTCTATATGTGTACTACAAAAATAATGTTTCAATCGACCTTTCTGATAAGCGACCACTTTTTTGTAGTCCAATGAATGGAAGCTTGATAAACGTTTGCTGCTATATGTTTATCATATTCTTCTCATACCGACAGTTTTATTTAACCCATTCCAATATGAGAGACTTTTAGACTAGTCCAAATTGAAAAAAGATGTAGATGACAAATTCAGGTTGATGAAATTACAAGACAAGAAATGCTGAAATGTTTTACATTTTGTGATTTGTGTACCACGATTTACGCAACGCATATATTGCTTACGTCACAGACGATCGCTGCTATATTTTATGTTATCATATTCTTCTTATACCGACAGCTTTATTCAACCCATTCCAACTTGACAGACTTTTAGACTAGGCTAAATTGAAAGAAGATGCAGATGACAAATTAAGGATGATGAAATTCTAAAATTCTTTGTCTTTTGGGGTAGAAAACATTTTGGACATAGTAGAAATTGCTTGATTCAAGCAATTTCTTCTATGTCTAAAATGTTTTCAAAAACACTTCCCGTAAGGGGCGTAAAAAGGATTGTGTTGGAATGGGTTAAGAAGAGTTTTGTTTGGTTTTCAAAGAATTATCCTACCGTCTCTGGAGTAATAGACTTCAGATCGTGGTGTTTACCCGGTACAGTCGGCAAGGTGTATGGTCGAGAGCTGTCTGCTATGAGATCTCGGTCTGTGGATAACAGATTCAGGGCCGTCTTCACTTTACACTCTTTGGTTGTGGAGCTCTGGAGAAAATATGACAAAGAATTGTATTAACCCTTTCACTTTTTTTTTCGAAATTTTAGACTGGCTCAATTTGAAAGATGCTGCAGACAACAATGAAGAAGTGTGTGCAATTTGAAATGAAACCATTCAATGTGGTATAAAATAGTGTGATTAAAGAAGAAATTGCTTGTTACAAGCAATTTCTTCTTTGAACACAATATATTTTCTTATGTATAAATTTGATGGATATGAAACCAGGGACTGTACAGGAAAGGGTTAAGTCCATATTTCAGCATCTTCAGGAGTAAAGGGATATCGAGATCATATTTTCTATAAATAAGTAGAACGTTCGCCGCCCTTGGTACGACAAGATGATATAACAGATATATGTATTATGATGCTAAATTAACATAAACCGTTCATATAGGTAAAGAGGTTTTCGGACACTAATTGAAAGTGAATATTCATGTTCTGTTAGTAGCATTAGATTTCGCAGGGAAAAAATCGATTGAACTACAGTCGATCTTGTTCGAACGACCACCTCTATTAAGCGAACACTTCCATTAAGCGACCACAAGCTCTCGTCAAGAAGTAGTCGTATTTGTTTATTATATCAATAAATCAAATGTTGTCGTGGCATATTGAAATCGTCTTGGAGAGACGACAGACGATTCTAATGAGTCCCGACAACATAGGTCTAAGCGAAGCTTCTGTAATAACTGGTGTATGCAATCGAACCCATCCTTCATATATTTCACAAAAAGGGTGTATTAAGCGCCCATTCTCATAGGCGACCACTTTTTGATCGTGGTCGCTTTGTACAAGTTTTACTGTAAGTACCTTGTACCGACAAGGTTGGGTTTAGAATTTCAATAAGGTTTTTCTTTTCTAAAGAGTATCGATAACCTTGAGTTTATCTGACATTATTGTAATGCGTACCTAAAAAGGTGGTTTACTGTCGAAATGCGACATTTCTTATGTTAACCAATAGAATTCAGTTTTTCATCTCAATGAGACGATTCCAATTTGTACCGGTAACATTAGGTTTAATTAGTGTATTTGAGTTACCCATGTCCACATAAAAAAAATAGTAGACTTGTCTAATTTGAAAGGGTTTGCAGACGACAATTCCAAAGTGATGAATTTTTTTTCTTCAATTTTCAAGGTAGAAAACATTGATTAAAATTAAAACATTTGCTTGTTACAGGTTATTTCTTCATTTAACACAATGTTATTTATTCATTTTATGAGGGGCGTCAAAAAGCGTCATTGCGTGAGAATAGATTAATTTGTTTTTGAGCTTTAAAGATCGATATTTGATCCTGGTCGCAGGAAGGAAGTTGCCGCTCAGTATAGTTGGTCGCTATATTTTCAGAACAGGGATTTAATGCATACCTCTAACGTAACTTCCCCCAGTGCAGTCTGTGCCTTTTTAAGTCTCTTCGGTGAAGTAGATTCAATGTGGGTATCGGCCTTCTCCTCGGCGAAACGCTTGGAAGCAAACAAGCTTCTCTTAACGTCAAACGAATGGAACCTTCCCAATGGTCGTTTTCTTCCCTATAATGGCAATCAATAAATATTGGGTTAGTCTATCAGAAATCGTCTATTCTGGGTGAAAATTTCGTTTCATATCTCTATAAAAAAATGAGTATGCGCAGATATTAACCGTCACAAATCGTGGTTTGGCGTACAAAATGACGTCACATCTCAGTGAAAACAACAAATTATCTCTTCATGCCTCAATAGAAATTAACATTTTGACCAGTCACACAAAAGGGGACCCTCTGGTAAGTGCGAATTGTGGATCTACGCCGATTGTGCAGGCTGAGCCAGACATGAAACTTTTCAATCGCGGCAGTGTTTTCTGGTCGTACATTTTCGAATATTCTCGCATTAATCTAGACTGAAGCCGACCTCTTTTTACAACTACAGTCGATCTTGCTCGATCAACCACCTCTATTTAGTGACCACTACAGTCGAATTTCCTTGTTTCAATATCAAAAGCTTCCATAATAAAGTGGTCGTATTTTCTAAAATCATATCATCTTCAGTGAGACGATTCTAAAGAGTCACAGCAACATAGGATTTAGCGAGAACTCTGAATTATTTTATGTAAGCAATTGAATCCATCCCTTGTATAAATCACATAAAAAAAGTTTCAACGACCATTCTGTTGATTAAGCGACAACTTTTTGTTTAAATCACAATAAAGGTTTTAACGGCCATTCTGTTGATTAAGCGACAACTTTTTGTATAAATCACAAAAAAAGTTTTAACGACCATTCTGTTGATTAAGCGACAGCTTCTTGGTCGCTCCATTGGTGGTCGCTTTTTACAAGATTCACAGTACACGTTTCCTGGGTTACGTATTAAGCTGCTCTCGTTCCATGATTATTACATTCGACAAGACACGCCAAAGCATTAAAATCCACCTATCCCCTAAATAACAACAACAACCTCCAAATGATGATAAATTTGAAATGCAGGTGGCTCATAGCTCAAATTAAAATTCTCTAGTAGAGCTTTGTGTGAGAACTACAATGTCACTTTTATCTATTCTCACATAATGACTCTTTTGGACGCTTCCAAGAAAACAAAAAGCTTCCGAAAACATTGCGGAAAAATGAAGAAATTGCTTGTAACAAGCAATTTCTTCATTTCCCACAATGTTTTCTATCCAGAGAATTTGAAAAGATCTTAATTTTCCTAAATCATAAATTGTCGTCTGCAATTTCTTTCCATTTGGACCAGTCTAAAAAAATGTGGGGCAATTGGTTTAAGAAAAAAATAAAAAAAATGTTCCAACCCATTCAAATAAAAAATGAATTTGACTTTACCTCTGTATAAGACCCAGTCATGTCGGTAGTGTCAGCTAAGCTGACTGGAGTGTACGTTGAACTCGTTGACCAGTCGGCTTTGTCGAAAGTGGGTGGGGTAATCATCACATCCATGTTGAAATCTTCGTCGCACTTGACCGGACTGAAGGCTGGACTGAACGTGAACATCTTGTAGGCCTTAACAAAATTAACAATCAAATTTAACCCTTTTCTAAATTTTGGAGTTGTCCAAATTCAAATGGGTAGCAAACAACATTATGAATTCAGTACAATTCAAATAGGAAGCACACAATATGACAGTAGTCTTGTGTAAAAGGGAGAAATTGCTTGTTACAGATAATGTCTTTTTTTACATCTTTTTTCTCAAGTATAACATCACAATGACTTAAAAATTAGGGATTGTACATATCCATGTATTTCCTCTATTTTGTCTGATTATTTGCTTTAAACATTGTAAACATGCTTAATGCAATACACTTTTTGTATTGTATTGTATTACATAAAAGTGTTAAAACATGATAACAATAATAATAATATAACAAAAAAAACATAGCTTTATTCAGAAAACGACTTTAAGCGGCTCTTGCACAGATAATGGAGGAAAATTGTTACTCTCGATTTTGAAATGTCTTACGGTAATGCTTTTCAAACATTAGAAAAAATGCGATTAAGCTGATTTTGTAATTAAAGTGACTACTCATAACTTTAAAAACAGGAAGAAAAGAAGCATAAGAAAAAGAAAATCGCGTTACGAGACGCCAAAAAATCAACGAATTACAACCCGAATAGAGCCGGAATTCTTCAAGTAAATATGTAATCTGTCGAATGCATGGAATATGGCCTTATTCATGGTTTCCACGAAGTGTCATTTACGTCTCAGACTTCCGCAAGCAATTCAGTCATTATCGACATTACCCGAAGACGAACGACCTTGTCACTCAAAGAAAGGCATAGGAAATATTTTAAAATTCAAATTAAATTTGCGAATTTAGCAAATTTGACACGAAGAATGAACTTTTAAAGTTAACATGATAACTATTGGATACTAATATGATTTTCCTAGATCAGATTTTCATGAAAATCTATTCAAGAGACGATTTTACATATTGAGAACCATGGTCATAGCGCTCCAGTAGCGCGTATGACTCCTAGTCATGGGTTGTTGGTTCGATCACCGGTCGCGGCAAATATTCTTTCCAACATTTGTCTCCCACCAGTGAGTGAGCAATCGTAAACCTAAGTCGGACAGCAGCTGGAGGCTCTAGAAGGATGTAATTGCATTGTTATGAACTCCAGCCGCCGCGAGGATCCATTGATGGGAAATTGTAACAAGCAATTTCTTCATTATCCAGTCACTTATACCCCAAAAGACAAAATGATTTTTTTTTTTTTCAATGTTGAATTGTTGTCAGCAACTTCTTTGAAATTGGAACCAAACTGATCCGTATATTGTCTTATGTTCAAGAGACGATTTTACATATTGAGAACCATGGCCATAGCGCTCGAGTAGCGCGTAGGACTCCTAGTCATGGGTCGTTGGTTCGATCACCGGTCGCGGCGAATATTCTTTCCAACATTTGTCTCCCACCAATTAGTGGGCTATCGTAAACCTAAGTGGGATAGCAGCTGGAGGCTCTAGAAGGACCCATTGATGGGAAATTGTAACAAGCAAATTCTTCATTATCCACATTGTTTAATACCCGAAAAGACAAAAAAGAATTAAACTTTTTCAATTGTGGATTGTTGTCAGCAACTTCTTTGAAATTGGATCAGTCTAAATTTTTCATGGTGTGGGAATGGGTGAATGGCTTATTGATAGAATGTTGTATTTCATTTTATGTTATTGATTTGTTGCGAATGAATGAATCAGATGCTTGTTTTGCCTTTTTGTAGATTGTATTCAGTCAAGTAAAAGGGGTCGGATTATTCTTTAAGATGGTAGTTTTAAAGAGTAAAGTTGATACATATACATGACGGATTGCGTCTGACAATCAAAGAATCAATCGACCAATCAAATCATTCAATTTGACCGGAAGAGAAATTTGAACTTCGACATTTAAGTGAAGCAACTTTGGCAACATAAACGGCGAAACAGCAGCTAATTCGCAAACCATCTCGCTTATTTTTTGCTAGATGGCCATACAATTTTAAAAATTACCCCGTTCGATATCGCAATGGAACTTACTATTGGAGACAGTTGGCGTGACCGGAGATCCACCAATTATGGCACCAGAAAACATAAAATCGTAATATGTTTATTTTGTCGACATTAGAACATCAATTAAAAGAGGTATACGCAACTAGGATAACATCACTTCTATAATCTTCGCGACTATAAATGAATTTAATAAATTAAATCAACGCAACAGGATGGACTTCTAATGCAAGAATTTTGTGATTTATGAATCAATTCGTCATATTTATAAAAAGGGAAAAATCAGACTTACGATTTCTGGAACTTCCACTTCACACCTGAAATAAGAAATGACAAATTTAGCCAACACAGCCAGAGCAAGAAAAGTCTTGGTCGCCAAGACCACGTGACGAAATAGACAAGTGCAATAAACCACATTTGCATAATTAGTGGACCAATATGCACACGAGCTTGGTGTTATCAATAGATAGTGAAATAAACAGATCAATTAAAGGATCCATTAAAGCGGCCCAAACAGTAAGATCAAAGACCTGCCGATGCGCCCGACCAATATGCGGTCTTAGATTAACACATGCTCGTTAATAAGTTCTGGTGCTTTTGCCTTAAAGTGAAAGTGTCTATTAAAACACATTCAATCCATTTAGTTGTTTGAATCATTTTTGTTTATACATGTATATGTCTTTATTCATTTCTTTAAGTATCCATGTTTTAACTTCAATTGAAATAATGCCAAGCAAAGAAACAATATTAATGTTACACACCCAAACCTGATTTTTTGTACGAATATGCCTAATAACATATCACATCTTAACGCATGTTTCCCTCGAATAGCGGTACTTCTAATATTTTGCCATCCTAACAACTCACTTTTATCCTATTGCGGAATTTCTTACTTTTATTTTATATATTTCTTTTTGTATATATAGTTCCTATTGAACCTCGTTGTATTCGGACGTAATAAAGGATATTCTGAACATAATTGTATTATCGAAATAAATAATCTTTATAAGAAATCTTTGATTCAATGCAAGTCTTTTTAGATATCTGAACCCCTTTTTTTTCCTCAAGGCCTGATAAAAATGTAGCTTTTATGACCTTTTCATATTTTGTCCAAGTTGCAAATATTACAGATGAAGTCAGCTCCAGCAGAGGTAAACGAGTAATTTTCTCATTATCCACAATGTTTTCATATGTTACTGTCTTGAGAGGGACACAAAAGCAAGATTGTTTTTGGATGGGTTAATGTTATACAAGCAATAATAAAAGTGTTCAACGAGTTAATTTATTTCTCCTTTAATAAGATTTAAAGTAAAACGTAGCGATGTTACAATTATTAACCCATTTCCACACAATAGAATTTTAGACCAGTCCTATTCAAAGAAGTTACGGACAACAATGTTAGGTTGATGAATTTTGTCACAATCTTTGTCTTTTGGGGTAGAAAACACTGTGAAAAAATGAAGAAATTGCTTGTAACAAGCAATTTCTTCATTGTCCACAATGTTTTCCAAAGCTTCCACATTGAGAGGCGTTTTAAAGCGTCATTGTTTCGGAATGGGTTAAACTAATTTTGACAAATATTGAACCTACAGAATATGTATTCCCATACACAATATAAACAGAAATGAAACACTGTGTCTATGGAAATATTTCGAAGCTTACAGTTGTTTGTAGACATGTTTTTAGACGAAAGCTGATAAAATCAGATACGTATTATAAAAATGATGATACATTGATGGGAAATATGGGGCTTATGCTTTGTTTAGATCATAAAGTCGATTGGTAACGTAGTTAACAACAGGTTGTTGAGCAGTGAGCAAGTCTGCTCAATTTTCGCCCTTTATGGCTTAACGTCTGGGTTTTTACAACGTCGTACTATTTCTTTGGCTGGTCCCTGTTTATATAAATATACAAATAATAGCTACAATAATGTATAACGTTTCCATGTTTCTCCATTAATTACCATTCATTTCATTTCATTTCATTTATTGGCATATCGACATTACAATATGTCTTTGGCCATTTACAAATACTACAAAGAAAATATGGCAAAGACAAACAGAGATATAGATATGAAATATACAAAATACATTTATAACAAATCAATCTCAGGAGTGCTTAAATTTATGAACATAAAAAAAGGAAGAGAAAAAAAAAAAACCACTATGAATTATCATATATACCTCACTAATAATATTGTATTCTACGAGATGAAATGGAGGAGGGGCGGAGGACAAAAATTCCCTTAAAAATCCACCTTCCTACAACCCTTTTTTGATTTGTTGTGATTTTTTTTTTTTTTTTTTTTTTTACAAAATATATTTTGTGTAAACTGTTTTTATCTTTTATTAAAATCCATTACATTTAATGAGCCTCCGAAATTCAAATAATTGGTAAAAATAGTACTTGAATTCATATATAGTTTTTCGGCGGTAAAGGTTACAATTTTCTCGAGCAGCGCTTTTCGCGGGTCATGATTGTTCTACTTCCATACCTTTCACACAATTTATTGCATTATTTTGTGTTAATTTATTTTCTAAGTGTTTTTAGAAGAACTCGATATGTCAACACTCCGTCCGAAAAATTAATCACGAATAATAGGAATATAACATATCCTATGCACTGGTACTAGTACCAATTCCCATGCCAATCCTCCCTTTTTTTCTCCCACCAAGAAAATCTTTGGAAAACATTGTGGAAAATGAAGAAATTGCTTGTATCAAGCAATTTCTTCTTTTTCCACAATGTTTTATTACAAAAAAAAATAAAAGATAAATAAATAAAATTCCATCAAATTTTAATTGTCTTCTACAGCTTCTTTCAATTTGGACCAGTCTAAAAATTATGTTGTGTGGGAGTGGGTTAACATCTGAATTTTCGGATCGCTGGCCCCGCCCTCTGAGCTCAGACAGGAAGTTCCACGTGAACGGCCTTATTTAGCAAACATAACGGTCATTAACCCATCACCAGATTACAAAATATTACACTGGTCCAAATTGAAAGGAGTTGCAGACGACAATATTAAGCGGATTAAAATTTGGATTTTTTTTTCTTTCTGGTAGAATACATTGTGTAAAATGACGAAATTGCTTGTAACAGGCAATTTGTCATTTCACATTGTTTTCCTAAGTTTGGGCGTCTAAAAGCGTCACTGAGTTGGAATGGGTTGAGGAAGCCTGTCAAAGTTTGTCTTTCATGATAATGTTGAATAATTGTTTGGTTCGATGCAGTCTGTTGTCACTTTTTATTCAGTCTTTGCCATATTTCCATGTTAAAACTTTGTAAATGGCCAATGGCATATATTTTTACCGAATGCCAAATAAAGTTTGTAGGGTTGAATAAAATGCAATAAAAATGTCAAATACTTAAATGGCGACCAAAACGTCGTAACTACAACTTGAATAAGAAGCATCAAAATTTCGGCAAATGATGGAGTTCAAATTCAAAGTCAAATTCAAACGATTCGAAGGGTCGATTGATTCTTTGATCTAAAAATGCGATCTGTCATGTATACAATCTTCGACGGCAAAATCATACACTTGTTGAAGACTACGCCCCAGTGTAAATTGGGTAAATAACAGCAGAAGTCATGTCAAGAAAATTAGAATTTTCTTGTTGAAAGTAATTTTCCTGCAATGTAACATATATTATTTCCGTGTGAAAAATACAAGATTATGTGGAAGACACTTTCCGTTGTCAGCTGCTTGCATTGATGTGGTCCCTTATTTTTCGTTGGTAAAGCACAAAAGGAAAAAATCCCTTTCAAATGAAAATGAATTATTTTTTGTTGTTCAACATATATATTTCCATTGATATTGTCTAAGATCATTCCTTAATTCCTTATTAGATTTTGTTAATCGATACTTCCGTTTTCCGTAAAAAATGACCCGTATACGATTTTTTTTTCAGTATGATTGTGCAATGTATGCAGTCTATAAGGTAGGTATATTTATACCCATTGCAAAATGCAAACCCTTTGCACTGGTCCATTTTGAAAAGGGGTTATAAAAGATAATTGAAATGAAAATTAATGGCCAAGCAAGTTAACAATAACATAGAGTTAAAGGAAGAAATTGCTTGCTTCAAGTCATTTCTATTTTTATGTAAATGTATTCTTTATATAATTCTTGAGGTCGTAGAAAGGCGCAAATGTGAGGGATTGGGTTAATATATTGTGTTGTATGTAAATAGTATTGCGATTCTGTACCTTTCTTAGCGCATTCCGACACAATCCCTCCTTTTTACGCCCCAGACGACTATTCAAAGTTGATGGAATATCATTCTATTATTATTATCTTTTTGGATTGAAAACATTGTGGATAATGAAGAATTTGATACAAGCATTATTTTTTCATTGTCCGCAATATTTTCCAAAGGTTCCTTCTTGGTGGGAGTAAAAAGAAGAGTTTATGCGGAATTGGAATAACGCCTCACCGACACAGATGGTGTTTTGTATCTAAGCAATATTGTCCATTCATATTTAATTCATTATAAGCTTATTTTTCGAAATAATTCAGATGGCAGTTACCTATTAGCCCGTTAACAGACGGCAAAAAATTAGACGGGTCCAAATTGAAAAAAAGCTTCTGGCGACAATTTCTAATTGATGGAATTTTATTTTATTCGTTTATTTATTTTTGTCTTTTTGATTTAAAAAATTGTAGATGGTAAAGAAATTGCTTGATACAAGCAATATCTTCATTTTCGAAAATGTTTTCTAAAGCTTTTTCTTAATGGTTGTAGAAAAGGAGGGATTAGGTGAGACCTGGTTATAAAATTTTGGACGTTTTGAATCTCAAAAATTAGCTCTTCATTCGACTTTTAACCTTACACGTTCCATTTTCATTGCCCATTTCCAGTAAGTTATTGAAAGAAGTAACAAACAACAATAAAGTGCGTGTCATTGGCAAATCAATGACTCACTATTGATAAAAGTTTTTTTACAAGTCGTGTCTCTTTTTTTTAACACTGTTTTACACAAAAAAATCGAACTTACAAGAATAAAGTTCACTTCTGTCAAAGTTTTGCGGTCTGATTGTAACAATCTTTTCCATTATTTAGAAAATGATAGTAAGAAAAGAAACGCTTACCCAAATTATAATTAAAGTG
Source organism: Fragum fragum (assembly GCA_946902895.1). Taxonomy (NCBI): domain Eukaryota; kingdom Metazoa; phylum Mollusca; class Bivalvia; order Cardiida; family Cardiidae; genus Fragum; species Fragum fragum. Next base: position 32,695,668 of record OX336374.1, read on the forward strand.
AGAACGTATAAAATATAACTTTTAAAAAAAAATGGACATCCATTTCAAAATATAACGACTTCCTCCGAAAATTTTGTTGTTTGAATCCACAAAAATCGAGATAAGCATAAACCCTTCAAAGAGGTATGTGGTATGTTGTATACTTTGAAAAATTGTGGACTACTGTTGGTATGACAAGATATACATGGCTATGAAATAGCAAATAAGCAATATGGTCAATATATCACCTAAATGTTGAAACCCTTCATTGTCCAAAATTTTAGACCTATCCAAATCCATAGGTTTTGCAAGTTAAAGTCGATTCGATTACAATAGGGTAGAAATATTTTGCAAAAAGAAGAAATTACTTGTAAAGAGCCATTTTGGCTTCTCTTAATTTTAACACATTCTCAAGTAAACACCGAGGACTAGAAACAAATGATTGAACAAGATTTGTTTATTTTGGATGAACCCTTTCCAACAAAATCCCTCCTTTTTACGCCCATACAGAAAATGGCTTTAAAAACATTGCGGAAAATGAAGAAATTGCTCGTTTCAAGTAATTTCTTCATTATCCACAGTGTTTTTTCTCCGAAAAGATGAAATGGTTTTAAATTCGACCATTTGAAAGGGTGGTCTGTAGCCTCGTTCAATTTAGACAAGTCTATTTTGTACTGCGTGGAAATAAGTTTATATAGAGCATTTTAGTTAAGTATATGTTTTCCGTTGCTTTAGTTAAGTTGTACTCAGAAAGCCTTTTCATTAGCTCATGATTCAAACTACTTTGATTAATTTAACTGCATCGTAGAGCTTTAGTTATGTGATGTTTTTATCCTGACGATACATTTTGATTATAGACGACGACATCGGTAGTATTTGGTTTAATGTTTTATGTAATATTTTCTGACGCCTTGAAGTTGAGGAAATATTTTGGAAAAAGGAAAATTGCTTAAGACAGGCATATTTTCCTTTTCTCGCTATGCTTCCTACGTCATTTGGATTTGATTTTAGAAAATCGCAATTTGACATTTGTTCAGTGAGTACTTTCAAATTGGGCATGCTTAGAAGATTTTCTATTGGGTATGGGTGTATGAGGCGGTATTTAAAAAAGTTGTTTCTGTAGTTTTCAAGAAAACGCGATTTTTCATAAAACCTTGCATGGTGCAATGAACTATTATTATTTTTATGCGATACTTTTTCACATACTAACAATTGTTTAACGCAAAAATCTCACAATCCCTAATTTAGACATTTAAACACGACATTTAGGAGATATTACTTGCAACAATTAATTTCTTTTAAAGATATAGCACATTTCTTCAAATTTGACGAAACGTCTAATCTCTCTCAAGGTGGGGAGTAATAGACATATTACAAAGCTTGATGCCGCAGCTCAAACATCATTAGCATATATCTCATGGACGTATTTTCGTAAATGAACCAAACGATATTTACTTACGTCATTTTGCTAAGTCCGTGAAGTTGGCAGAACATTTGACATTAGACATTAGACATTCGGCCGAATGTCTAATCGCATAAATAGACATTCAACAAGTATAAAAATTGAATGTCTAATTAATCATTAGACATTCGGTGGACATTGGAAAACACAGATTTGAATGTCCAATTAGTCATTAGACATTCCGTGGACATTGGAAAACACTGATTTGAATGTCTAATTAGTCATTAGACATTCGGTGGACATTCGAAATTTTTTTTGAATGTCTATTTTTCATTAGACATTCGGTTGACATTCGAAAACACTGATTTGAATGTCTATTTAGTCATTAGACATTCGAAGGACATTGGAAAACACTGATTTGAATGTCTAATTAGTCATTAGACATTCGGTGGACATTCGAAATTTTTTATGAATGTCTATTTAGTCATTAGACATTCGGTGGACATTGGAAAACACTGATTTGAATGTCTAATTAGTCATTAGACATTCGGTGGACATTGGAAAACACTGATTTGAATGTCTAATTAGTCATTAGACATTCGGTGGACATTGGAAAATACATATTTGAATGTCTAATTAGTCATTAGACATTCGGTGGACATTCGAAATTTTTTATGAATGTCTATTTAGTCATTTGACATTCGGTGGACATTGGAAAACACTTATTTGAATGTCTATTTAGTCATTAGACATTCGGTGGACATTGGAATATACTGTTTTGAATGTCTAATTAGTCATAAGACATTCGGTGGACATTGGAAAATACTGTTTTGGATGTCTAATTAGTCATTAGACATTCGGTGGACATTCGAAATTTTTTTTGAATGTCTATTTAGCCATTAGACATTCGTTGGACATTGGAAAACACTGATTTGAATGTCTAATTAGTCATTAGACATTCGGTGGACATTTGAATTTTTTTTTGAATGTCTATTTAGTCATTAGACATTCGGTGGACATTAGAAAACACTGAATTGAATGTCTAATTAGTCATTAGACATTCGGTGGACATTGGATAACACATATTTGAATGTCTAATTAGTCATTAGACATTCGGTGGACATTCGAAAACACTGATTTGAATGTCTAATTAGTCATTAGACATTCGGTGGACATTGGAAAACACTGATTTGAATGTCTAATTAGTCATTAGACATTCGGTGGACATTCGAAAACACCGATTTGAATGTCTAATTAGTCATTAGACATTCGGTGGACATTGGAAAACACATATTTGAATGTCTAATTAGTCATTAGACATTCGGTGGACATTCGAATTTTTTTTCTGAATGTCTAATTAGTCATTAGACATTCGGTGGACATTGGAAAACACTGATTTGAATGTCTAATTAGTCATTAGACATTCGGTGGACATTGGAAAACACTGATTTGAATGTCTAATTAGTCATTAGACATTCGGTGGACATTCGAATTTTTTTTTGAATGTCTATTTAGTCATTAGACATTCGGTGGACATTGGAAAACACTGATTTGAATGTCTAATTAGTCATTAGACATTCGGTGGACATTGGAAAACACATATTTGAATGTCTAATTAGTCATTAGACATTCGGTGGACATTGGAAAACACTGATTAGAATGTCTAATTAGTCATTAGACATTCGGTGGGCATTCGAAATTTTTGTTTGAATGTCTATTTAGTCATTAGACATTCGGTTGACATTCGAAAACACTGATTTGAATGTCTAATTAGTCATTAGACATTCGGTGGACATTGGAAAACACTGATTTGAATGTCTAATTAGTCATTAGACATTCGGTGGACATTCGAAATTTTTTTTGAATGTCTAATTAGTCATTAGACATTCGGTGGACATTGGAAAACACTGATTTGAATGTCTTATTAGTCATTAGACATTCGGTGGACATTCGAAATTTTTTTTGAATGTCTATTTAGTCATTAGACATTCGGTGGACATTGGAAAACACTGATTTGACTGTCTAATTAGTCATTAGACATTCGGTGGAGATTCGAATTTTTTTTTGAATGTCTATTTAGTCATTAGACATTCGGTGGACATTGGAAAACACCGATTTGAATGTCTAATTAGTCATTAGACATTCGGTGGACATTGGAAAACACTGTTTTGAATGTCTAATTAGTCATTAGACATTCGGTGGACATTGGAAAACACTGATTTGAATGTCTAATTAGTCATTAGACATTCGGTGGACATTCGAATTTTTTTTGAATGTCTATTTAGTCATTAGACATTCGGTGGACATTGGAAAATACTGTTTTGAATGTCTAATTAGTCATTAGACATTCGGTGGACATTGGAAAACACTGATTTGAATGTCTAATTAGTCATTAGATATTCGGTGGACATTGGAAAACACATATTTGAATGTCTAATTAGTCATTAGACATTCGGTGGACATTCGAATTTCTTTTTGAATGTCTATTTAGTCATTAGACATTCGTTGGACATTGGAAAACACTGATTTGAATGTCTAATTAGTCATTAGACATTCGATGGACATTGGAAAACACTGATTTGAATGTCTAATTAGTCATTAGACATTCGGTGGACATTCGAAATTTTTTTTGAATGTCTATTTAGTCATTAGACATTCGGTGGACATTAGAAAACACTGATTTGAATGTCTAATTAGTCATTAGACATTCGGTGGACATTGGAAAACACATATTTGAATGTCTAATTAGTCATTAGACATTCGGTGGACATTCGAATTTTTTTTCTGAATGTCTAATTAGTCATTAGACATTCGGTGGACATTGGAAAACACTGATTTGAATGTCTAATTAGTCATTAGACATTCGGTGGACATTGGAAAACACTGATTTGAATGTCTAATTACTCATTAGACATTCGGTGGACATTCGAATTTTTTTTTAATGTCTATTTAGTCATTAGACATTCGGTGGACATTGGAAAACACTGATTTGAATGTCTAATTAGTCATTAGACATTCGGTGGACATTGGAAAACACATATTTGAATGTCTACTTAGTCATTAGACATTCGGTGGACATTCGATTTTTTTTCTGAATGTCTAATTAGTCATTAGACATTCGGTGGACATTGGAAAACACTGATTTGAATGTCTAATTAGTCATTAGACATTCGGTGGACATTCGAAAACACCGATTTGAATGTCTAATTAGTCATTAGACATTCGATGGACATTGGAAAACACTGATTTGAATGTCTAATTAGTCATTAGACATTCGGTGGACATTCGAATTTTTTTTTGAATGTCTAATTAGTCATTAGACATTCGGTGGACATTCGAATTTTTTTTTTGAATGTCTATTTAGTCATTAGACATTCGGTGGACATTGGAAAACACTGATTTGAATGTCTAATTAGTCAGTAGACATTCGGTGGACATTGGAAAACACATATTTGAATGTCTAATTAGTCATTAGACATTCGGTGGACATTCGATTTTTTTTTTGAATGTCTATTTAGTCATTAGACATTCGGTGGACATTAGAAAACACTGATTTGAATGTCTAATTAGTCATTAGACATTCGGTGGACATTGGAAAACACTGATTTGAATGTCTAATTAGTCATTAGACATTCGGTGGACATTCGAATTTTTTTTCTGAATGTCTAATTAGTCATTAGACATTCGGTGGACATTGGAAAACACTGATTTGAATGTCTAATTAGTCATTAGACATTCGGTGGACATTCGAAAACACTGATTTGAATGTCTAATTAGTCATTAGACATTCGGTGGACATTCGAATTTTTTTTCTGAATGTCTTATTAGGCATTAGACATTCGGTGGACATTGGAAAACACTGATTTGAATGTCTAATTAGTCATTAGACATTCGGTGGACATTCGAAAACACTGATTTGAATGTCTAATTAGTCATTAGACATTCGGTGGACATTGGAAAACACTGATTTGAATGTCTAATTAGTTATTAGACATTCGGTTGACATTCGAAAACACTGATTTGAATGTCTAATTAGTCATTAGACATTCGGTGGACTTTGGAAAACACTGATTTGAATGTCTAATTAGTCATTAGACATTCGGTGGACATTGGAAAACACTGATTTGAATGTCTAATTAGTCATTAGACATTCGGTGGACATTGAAAAACACTGATTTGAATGTCTAATTAGTCATTAGACACTCGGTGGACATTCGAATTTTTTTTTGAATGTCTATTTAGTCATTAGACATTCGGTGGACATTGGAAAACACTGATTTGAATGTCTAATTAGTCATTAGACATTCGGTGGACATTGGAAAACACTGATTTGAATGTCTAATTAGTCATTAGACATTCGGTGGACATTCGAAAACACCGATTTGAATGTCTAATTAGTCATTAGACATTCGGTGGACATTGGAAAACACATATTTGAATGTCTAAATAGTCATTAGACATTCGGTGGACATTCGAATTTTTTTTCTGAATGTCTAATTAGTCATTAGACATTCGGTGGACATTGGAAAACACTGATTTGAATGTCTAATTAGTCATTAGACATTCGGTGGACATTTGAATTTTTTTTTGAATGTCTATTTAGTCATTAGACATTCGGTGGACATTGGAAAACACATATTTGAATGTCTAATTAGTCATTAGACATTCGTTGGACATTGGAAAACTCTGATTTGAATGTCTATTTAGTCATTAGACATTCGGCGGACATTGGAAAATACTGTATTAAATGTCTAATTAGTCATTAGACATTCGTTGGACATTGGAAAACTCTGATTTGAATGTCTAATTAGTCATTAGACATTCGGTGGACATTGGAAAATACTGTATTAAATGTCTAATTAGTCATTAGACATTCGGTGGACATTGGAAAACACTGATTTGAATGTCTAATTAGTCATTAGACATTCGGTGGACATTCGAAATTTTTTTTGAATGTCTATTTAGTCATAAGACATTGGGTGGACATTGGAAAACACTGATTTGAATGTCTAATTAGTCATTAGACATTCGGTGGACATTGGAAAATACTGTTTTGAATGTCTAATTAGTCATAAGACATTCGGTGGATATTCGAAATTTTTTTTGAATGTCTAATTAGTCATTAGACATTCGGTGGACATTGGAAAACACTGATTTGAATGTCTAATTAGTCATTAGACATTCGGTGGACATTGGAAAACACTGATTTGAATGTCTAATTAGTCATTAGACATTCGGTGGACATTCGAAAACACTGATTTGAATGTCTAATTAGTCATTAGACATTCGGTGGACATTCGAATTTTTTTTTGAATGTCTAATTAGTCATTAGACATTCGGTGGACATTGGAAAACACTGATTTGAATGTCTAATTAGTCATTGGACATTCGGTGGACATTCGAACTTTTTTATGAATGTCTATTTAGTCATTAGACATTCGGTGGACATTGGAAAACACTGATTTGAATGTCTAATTAGTCATTAGACATTCGGTGGACATTGGAAAACACATATTTGAATGTCTAATTAGTCATTAGACATTCGGTGGACATTCGAATTTTTTTTCTGAATGTCTAATTAGTCATTAGACATTCGGTGGACATTAGAAAACACTGATTTGAATGTCTAATTAGTCATAATACATATGGTGGACATTCGAAAACACTGATTTGAATGTCTAATTAGTCATTAGACATTCGGTGGACATTCGAATTTTTTTTTAATGTCTATTTAGTCATTAGACATTCGGTGGACATTGGAAAACACTGATTTGAATGTCTAATTAGTCATTAGACATTCGGTGGACATTGGAAAACACATTTTTGAATGTCTAATTAGTCATTAGACATTCGGTGGACATTCGAAATTTTTTATGAATGTCTATTTAGTCATTAGACATTCGGTGGACATTGGAAAACACTGATTTGAATGTCTAATTAGTCATTAGACATTCGGTGGACATTGGAAAATACTGTTTTGAATGTCTAATTAGTCATTAGATATTCGGTGGACATTGGAAAACACTGATTTGAATGTCTAATTAGTCATTAGACATTCGGTGGACATTCGAAAAAAAGATTTGAATGTCTAATTAGTAATTGGAAAACACAGATTTCTCTACACGCGATATCTCTATTTCGACGGATACCCTCGCAGCTCCAGCCGAAATTAAGTCGGTGAGGGGTTATTCCGGCGAGGTCCGTCTCATGTTAACTTGGCCCGTATCCGAATGACCCGCAAAAAGAGATGAACTTTGGCAGGGAGTCGACCGAATTGCACAATTCTCGCCCCGATTGTAGATCTCGGCGAGCCATACACGCAGATACCGATTTATCGCCAATCCGACATCGGGTTGAGGTTTTTGGCCAGAACGATGAAGGTGCGCGACTTTACTTTGCAGGTTGATTGTCAGAAAACGCTGGGCTGTAGCTACCCGGTTTCGACGAAACGGCACTCAAGACATCGAGAGAAAGCATTTGACAACGAAGTTTCGCCCGATTCGGTCTCCGCAAAGATCGGCACTTTGGCGCACAGCTCGAGGTAAATCCAAGGGACAAGTGTCTCATTCCCGTGACAAGTGTCTCATTCCCGTGACACAGCCCCTATCCCGGTTGTGGTACTCGTCACCGAGCCGCGGCAAGAACTACTTACTTGACCTAAACCTGTGTTGCCTTCCACAAAAGGCCCTAAATGGTATTCTCTGCAGAGAGCATAAGCCCGTCTGCCGCTAGTGCCCGGGGTAAATCCATTGGACAAGTGTATCATTCCCGTGACAAGAGTCTCATTCCCGTGACAGGGCTCCTAGCTGGCCCGTGGCACTCGACACCGAGGCGCAGCCAGCACTGCCTAACGGGCCGGGGCTCGGCCCACCAGCCGCCCCAGGGCCCGAGCATGCTTCCCTGCACCGGAGGGAGCTTGGGCAGGCCGATACTGCCCGAGGTAAATATACGGGAAAAGTGTTTCATTCCCGTGACACAGCCCAAAGAGCAGCGGTGGCACACGACACCGAGGCGCAGCCAGAACAACTTACTCGGCAAAAGCACGGTCTGCCTGCCGCACCTGGCCCGGAGCGGCCTTGCCTGAAGCGGGCGGAGCTTGGGCCGGCCGTTACTGCCCGGGATAGATCCATTGGAAATTGTCTCTTTCCCGTCATTCGGCCATAACCGCGCCAGTGGAGCTCGACACCGAGTGCTATTTACTGGACTTGGACCCGCGCTGCTTGCCGCACCAGGCCCGATATGTATTCTCATCAGGGAGCGGAGCCGGTATCTGCCGCTAGTGCCTGGGGTAAATCCAAGGGACAAGTGTCTCATTCCCGTGACAAGATTCTCATTCAAGTGACACGCCCCTAGCGGGTCCGTGGCACTCGACATCTCGCGGCAAGCACTGCCTACCGGGCCGTGGCCCGGCCCACCAGCCGCTCCAGATCTCGAGCGTTCTTTCCTGCACCGGAGGGAGCTTGGGCAGGCCGATACTGCCCGAGGTAAATAGACAGGGAAAGTGTCTCATTCCCGTGACACAGCCCAAAGAGCAACGGTGGCACACGACACCGAGACGCAGCCAGAACTACTTACTCGGCAAAAGCACGGTCTGCCCTCCGCACTTGGCCCGGAGCGGCCTTGCCTGAAGCGGGCGGAGCTGGGGCGGGCCGCTACTGCCCGAGATAGATCCACTAGAAAAGTGTCTCTTTCCCGTGAAAAGGCAATTACGGCGCCAGTAGAGCTCGACAACGAGGCGTGGCCAGCGCTGTTTACTTGACCTGGACCGGCGCTGCCTGCCGCACCATGCCCCGAATGGTATTCTCTGCAGCGAGCGGAGCCGATGTCTGCCTTTATTCCCCGAGGTAAATCCAAGGGACAAGTGTCTCATTCCCGTGACAAGTGTCTCATTCCCATGACACGGCTCCTAGCGGGTCCGCGGCACTCGACTACGAGGCGCGACCAGCACTGCCTACTAGGCCGGGGCCCGGCCCATCAGCCGCTCAAGGCCCGACTGTTCTTCCCTGCAGCGTAGGGAGCTTGGGCAGGCCCCTACTGTCCGGGGTAATTATACGGGGAAAGTTTCTCATTCCCGTGACACAGCCCCAAGAGCAACCGTGGCACACGGCACTGCTTACTGGGAAAGGGCCCGGTCTGCCTGCCGCACCAGGCCCGGAGCGGTCTTCCCTGAAGCGGGCAGAGCTGACCGAGAGAGATCCTCAGGAAAGGTGTCTCTTTCCCGTGACACGGCCCCAACCGCGAAAGTGGAGCTCGACACCGAGGTGTGGCCAGCGCTTTTTACTGGGCCTGGACCCGCGCTGGTTTTCTCTGCAGCGAGCGGAGCCGATGTCTGCCGCTAGTGCCCGGGGTAAAACCAAGGGACAAGTGTCTCATTCAAGTGACACGGCGCGGCCAGCACTGCCTACTGAGCCAGGGCCCGGCCCATCAGCCGCTCAGGGCTTCGAGCGTTCTTCCTTGCAGCAGAGGGAGCAATGACAGGCCGCTACTGCCCGGGGTAAATAGACGCGGAAAGTGTCTCATTCCCGTGACACAGCCTCACGAAAGCGTGGCACAAGGCACTGCTTACTGGGAAAGGGCCTGGTCTGCCTGCCGCACCAGGCCCGGAGCGGTCTTCCCTGAAGCGGGCGGAGCTGGGGCGGGCCGCTACTGACCGAGAGAGATCCTCAGGAAAGGTGTCTCTTTCCCGTGACACGGCCCCAACCGCGAAAGTGGAGCTCGACACCGAGGCGTGGCCAGCGCTGTTTACTGGGCCTGGACCCGCGCTGCCTGCCGCATTAGGCCCAGAATGGTTTTCTCTGCAGCGAGCGGAGCCGATGTCTGCCGCTAATGCCCGGGGTAAATCCAAGGGACAAGTGTCTCATTCAAGAGACACGGCGCGGCCAGCACTGCCTACTGAGCAAGGGCCCGGCCCATCAGCCGCTCAGGGCTTCGAGCGTTCTTCCTTGCAGAGGGAGCAATGACAGGGACCCGCAATGACAGGCCGCTACTGCCCGGGGTAAATAGACGCGGAAAGTGTCTCATTCCCGTGACACAGCCTCACGAAAGCGTGGTACAAGGCACTGCTTACTGGGAAAGGGCCAGGTCTGCCTGCCAGGCCCGGAGCGGTCTTCCCGAGGCGTGGCCAGCGCTGTGTACTCGGTGGGTTACGGGGCCACCTGCCACACAAGGCCCCGAGCAGCCTTCTCTGCAGCGAGCGGATCAAGGGGCTGCCGTTCGTTTCCGAGGTAAATGCATCTGACGAGTGTCTCATTCCCGTGACAAGTGTCTCTTTCCCGTGACACGGCTCCTGGCGCTCCCGTGACACTCGCCATTGAGGCGCGGCCAGCCTTGTTAAAAGGATATGGGAGCAGCCTTCCCTGAAGCGGGCAGAGCTAGGGCTGGCCGCTTCTGCCCGGGGTTAAAACAGTGGAATACCGCTCGTTCACGGGGTAAATCCACGGGACAAGGGTCTAATTCCGGTGACAAGTGTTTCATTTCCGTGACACGGCTCCTACCGCGCCAGCCGCTCTCGACAAGGAGGGAGGCGTTGCGAGCTTTGCTTACAGGGCTCGGGCCCTGGCAAGCTGCGGCATCGAGCCACGAGCCACGAGCGGTTTTCTCTGCAACAAGCAGAACAGTGGAATGCCGCTCGTTCACGGGGTAAATCCACGGGTCAAGGGTCTCATTCCGGTCACAAGTGTTTCATTCCCGTGAAACGGCCCAAAGCGCACCCAAGGCACAACATCGAGGCGGTCTTCCCTGTAGCGGACAAAGCGGGGACGGGCCGCTACTGTCTGGATTTATTCCAAGGGAAATGTGTCTTATTCCCGTGACACTGCCCCTAGCGCGCCAGCGGCACTCGACACCGAGGGCGGGGCCACGGCCATCTGCCGCACTAAGCCCCCGTTGGTCTTATCTGCGGCTAGCGGCGCTTGGCCTGCCGCTCTTTCTCGCGGCTAATCTAAGGGACAAGTGTCTCATTCCCTTGACAAGTGCCTCAGATAAATAGAGAGAGAAAGAGAGGGAGAGACAGACAGAAATAGAGACAGAAAGAAAAACAGACTGACAGACAGACAGAGAAAGAGAGGGGAGAGAGGGGTAACTCAGTAAATCAGATCAACCGACAGAAGTAAAATTCATATGAAAAATAAAACATTGAAACTAAACGTGCCTATTTTAAAAGAGTAACGGCGTTACTCGCAAATGAGCCGAAGATAGGTTTGTCAAATTGTAGATTTCATTATATACCATTTAAAGGCATTTATCTGTTTATTCCGAATGTGTAGGACTAATTAGACTTTCATATAAGCTTATTTCGGATGTCCATCGAATGTCTAATGACTAATTAGACATTAAAGTCTGTTTTTTCCAATGTCCAACGAAAGTCAAATGACTGATTAGACATTCAAATCGGTTTTTTTTCCAATGTCCACCGAATGTCTAATGACAAAATAGACATTCAGAAAAAAAATTCGAATGTCCACCGAATGTCTAATGACTAATTAGACATTCAAATCAGTGTTTTCCAATGCCGACCGAATGTCTAATGACTAATTAGACATTCAAATCAGTGTTTTCCAATGTCCACCGAATGTCTAATGACTAAAAAGACATTCAAAAAAAATTTCGAATGTCCACCGAATGTCTAATGACTGATTAGACATTCAAATCAGTGTTTTCCAATGTCCACCGAATGTCTAATGACTAATTAGACATTCAGAAAAAAAATTCGAATGTCCACCGAATGTCTAATGACTAATTAGACATTCAAATATGTGTTTTCCAATGTCCACCGAATGTCTAATGACTAATTAGACATTCAAATCAGTGTTTTCCAATGTCCACCGAATGTCTAATGACTAAATAGACATTCATAAAAAAGTTCGAATGTCCACCGAATGTCCAATGACTAATTAGACATTCAAATCAGTGTTTTCGAATGTCCACCGAATGTCTAATGACTAATTAGACATTCAAATCAATGTTTTCCAATGTCCACCGAATGTCTAATGACTAATTAGACATTCAGAAAAAAATTCGAATGTCCACCGAATGTCTAATGACTGATTAGACATTCAAATCAGTGTTTTCGAATGTCCACCGAATGTCTAATGACTAATTAGACATTCAGAAAAAAAAATTCGAATGTCTACCGAATGTCTAATGACTAATTAGACATTCAAATATGTGTTTTCCAATGTCCACCGAATGTCTAATGACTAATTAGACATTCAAATCAGTGTTTTCTAATGTCCACCGAATGTCTAATGACTAAATAGACATTCAAAAAAAATTCGAATGTCCACCGAATGTCTAATGACTAATTAGACATTCAAATATGTGTTTTCCAATGTCCACCGAATGTCTAATGACTAATTAGACATTCAAATCAGTGTTTTCCAATGTCCACCGAATGTCTAATGACTAATTAGACATTCAGAAAAAAAATTCGAATGTCCACCGAATGTCTAATGACTAATTAGACATTCAAATATGTGTTTTCCAATGTCCACCGAATGTCTAATGACTAATTAGACATTCAAATCAGTATTTTCCAATGTCCACCGAATGTCTAATGACTAAATAGACATTCATAAAAAAGTTCGAATGTCCACCGAATGTCCAATGACTAATTAGACATTCAAATCAGTGTTTTCCAATGTCCACCGAATGTCTAATGACTAAATAGACATTCAAAAAAAAATTCGAATGTCCACCGAATGTCTAATGACTAAATAGACATTCAAATCAGTGTTTTCCAATGTCCACCGAATGTCTAATGACTAATTAGACATTCAAATCAGTGTTTTCGAATGTCCACCGAATGTCTAATGACTAATTAGACATTCAAATCAGTGTTTTCCAATGTCCACCGAATGTCTAATGACTAATTAGACATTCAAATCAGCGTTTTCTAATGTCCACCGAATGTCTAATGACTAAATAGACATTCAAAAAAAAATTCGAATGTCCACCGAATGTCTAATGACTAATTAGACATTCAAATCAGTGTTTTCCAATGTCCAACGAATGTCTAATGACTAAATAGACATTCAAAAAAAAATTCGAATGTCCACCGAATGTCTAATGACTAATAAGACATCCAAAACAGTATTTTCCAATGTCCACCGAATGTCTAATGACTAATTAGACATTCAAAACAGTTTTTTCCAATGTCCACCGAATGTCTAATGACTAATTAGACATTCAAATCAGTGTTTTCCAATGTCCACCGAATGTCTAATGACTAAATAGACATTCATAAAAAATTTCGAATGTCCACCGAATGTCTAATGACCACTTAGACATTCAAATATGTGTTTTCCAATGTCCACCGAATGTCTAATGACTAATTAGACATTCAAATCAGTGTTTTCCAATGTCCACCGAAAGTCTAATGACTAAATAGACATTCAAAAAAAATTTCGAATGTCCACCGAATGTCTAATGACTAATTAGACATTCAAATCAGTGTTTTCCAATGTCCACCGAATGTCTAATGACTAATTAGACATTCAAATCAGTGTTTTCGAATGTCAACCGAATGTCTAATGACTAAATAGACATTCAAAAAAAATTTCGAATGTCCACCGAATGTCTAATGACTAATTAGACATTCAAATCTGTGTTTTCCAATGTCCACGGAATGTCTAATGACTATTTGGACATTCAAATCTGTGTTTTCCAATGTCCACCGAATGTCTAATGATTAATTCGACATTCAATTTTTATACTTGTTGAATGTCTATTTATGCGATTAGACATTCGGCCGAATGTCTAATGTCTAATGTCAAATGTTCTGCCAACTTCACGGACTTCATTTTGCTTCTCAAATAATTAACCACTTGTAGAGTACTTCAGGTGTCTAAGACATTGATATGAAAACGCTGAATATTTATTTGCTTTCGTGTCTTCCTAACAACCAATAAAATAACAGGCCTCCAAGATATTCAAGCACGTCTAACTTGCTTGCAACACCTTCTTTCAAGTACACAAGGAAATGACACTTAAGAATTAAGTTTGCTGACTGAAGTTTCCTCTACCAAAAAGGTGCAAAAAGTTCTTTATTGTCAAAACTCGGGAAATGTTGCGGTCTCCGATAGAAGATAGGCTCGTCAAAGGTTTGAAAAGGACAATCATTTGTTATTTAAAAACTAATCAGATGTTGTTTTACTTATGATTAAGTCAATTAATCGATTTAAGGATTTACAACTGGTCATGTGTTACAAACATTTACTCGTCGGTGGGCGAGCAAAATCTCGTAATTACAGCTTTTACTAAAGTTGTAGTTACAACGTTTTTCTCTAACCTCCAACAAAATGTCTTATGTGGCCCGTTGGGGAATTAAATCAATGAATTTGACATTCCAAGTAAACCAAGAATTCAAAGAAATAGATTTATTACTGTTTTAAATTATTTACTGCGAAAAATTACAAAAGCTCGAAAATCGACACCGCTTTACATGTTATACGGTGAGCTTGGTAGATACCCGATCTCAATCGTTATAAAGTCACGCATGATTGCATTCTGGAATCGCTTAATAACCGGTAAAACTTCAAAATTATCATATCGAATATATACGTACATGATTAACCAAACCAATACTGGTTTCAAATGGACAAATCAAATAAAGCATATTTTGAACGGTGCAGGCCGGCCTGATTTATGGTTAAATCAAAACCATATCACTAGTAGACATATCAGTAAGGTAATTAAGCAGTCATATATTGATCAATATAAACAATCCTGGGCCTCTCAGATGAGAGAATCAGAAAAAGGTCGAACCTACAACAGTTTTAAAGATTCCCATAATTTAGAATCGTATTTTAAAGCCTTAAGCAATTATGATGCGTTGACTTTATTTAAATTTAGAACCTCAAACTTTAAATTACCAGTTGAAATCGGCCGCTACGATGCAACTCCATTTCAAGAAAGAATATGTCAGCTATGTAGAAAAGATGAAATAGGGTCCGAAATCCATTATTTGTTCAAATGCGAGTCTTTATCGAAACAACGAACCATGTTTATGTCAAATCTAAATTTACAAAACGACTATAGACGCGAACTCCGCTATTTTCTTACATTTAATGATGCTGAAGATCTAAAACATTTGTGTAAGTACCTGAGAGTTATAATGTCAAAATTTAACTGACAATATTTCGAACAATAACTTTGACAACATTGATTGAAAATACTCTGGTGATACCGAGAGAAGGGCAGATATTGCTAATATCCAGCATTTTCTCCTCTTCACACAGTGTTATCCACGCGCCGTTTATCTTTTGATGAAACATATCTTCTCGATCGCTGCGCTTTTTCTACGTAGACCAATCTCATATTGCCTGAATTTCTCACACTGCCACCAGACGATTTATTTCCAGACGATTTATTTCTCATAAATTTATTATCATCTTTTAAACACGTTATTCTCTGTAATGATCATGATTATTGTCTAAAACTTACGTTAAAATGCATATGCATAATAGTAGTGAAAAGAAATAATCCAATTTAGATCACATTTAAGCACAATAAATAGTGACCATAGCAGATGATCGTGGCACGGGTTACAAGTGCGCTTGCACTTGAAAGTCGTGTAACGGTAATCTGCGGGTGCATATCGAGTTTTCAGCCCAGTCTCTCCCCTATAATAATAACCTCATCTCTCTCTTCTTCTTCTTCTTCTTCTCTCTCTCACTCTCTCTCTCTCTCTCTCTCTCTCTCTCTCTCTCTCTCTCTCTCTCTCTCTCTCTCTCTCTCTCTCTCTCTCTCTCTCTCTCGCTCGCTTTTTTTCTGCCTTCCACCTCATCCGGAAAATGAAATTGTAACATGTATCTTGTATGTCATAACCCCATGTTGTACAAACTTGTACCTGGGTGAATAAAAGAGTTGTTCTGTTCTGTTCTGTTACTAATTTATGAATGAACGTACACGTGTTTTTGACGATGAACCCTTCAGGTTCAAGTCAAATGACAGAAATAATATGTTCTGTTCTGTTCTATTAAAGAAAGGCCAGTCTGCGCGATCAACGCAGTTACACCAGGGTCGAAAGTTTTTCTCTTTCTTCTAGTAATGTGGGAGTACTATTTATCCCTATTTGACATTTATACCAATTCTTATTAACCGCTGCTGAATTGTATATCTTTGTCAACTATTGATAAATAAGCAATTTTCTCCTTTCAAATTACTATCGCTTCAAAATCATACTCCAGGATCGAAAAGAAAAGTCTTACGTTGCTCACGATGATTCTTTTTACCCCTTTCTCGTTATTAGAACTTTAAGACTGGGTCAAATTGACAGAAGTTGCAGACGAAATAAAGATTGGATACCATTTGAAATGAAATTTTTCCGGTGTAGTTGAAAACATTATGGAAAAAGGTGAAAATGCTTGTTACAAGCAATTTCTCCTTTTTCACAATGTTTTCTTAAGTATAAGAGAACCAACCAAAACGTTTAGGTCATAAGTTACTGCCGTTTTATATCTACCCGGAACTTCGAATCGGTGTCAGTGGGCGTGGCCAGCGATCATTCAATTCGGAAAAAAAACTAAAAAAATCTAAAATTTGATAATTATCCCTATAGTTATATCTAATTTTATGTGATTAACCATGTCTTTTTTTTTTTTTTTTTTTTTTTTTGATATTTTAGACTGGTCCAAATTCAAAGGTTATGCAGACAACAACTTAAAGTCTAATTTCTTTAAATGTTAATCATTCGGTAGGATAGAAAATATTGTGGAAAAACAAGAAATTACTTGTTACAAGCAATTTCTTCTTTTTCCACAATCTTTATTTAAGTATAAAAGCACAGGAACGTTAAAACAAGGCATTAAACGGGAAAGGGTTAATTGACTGGCCCTACCCATTAACTCCTGCAGGAAGTTCCGCTTCGATTTTTAACGGCGTTTTTGTCAAAAATTTATGGCCAGTAGCATGAAATAAAAAAAAAAGTAAAATGGTTGGTTGGCGACCTAAATGACGTAACTACAGCTTGAATAAGCTGTAGTTACGACGTTTAAGTCGCCAAACCAACAAAAAGGCGAACAGAAATGGCGGCCAATGTCAGAGTTGAAATCTCAATTCCGGGCTGAATGATTGATTTGGTAGGTCGACTGATTTCTTGACAGTCGCGATTGGTCAATTGACTCTAACGTGTTGCCCAAGATCGAATAAGTTGACAGATCGTCCCTGTCAAAAGAAGATCGTCTGACCAATCAATTTCTTCCTGTAAACCGAAGCCGAATATTCACCTCTTACATTCACGTCAACCATTTTTGTCGTTTTGGCGACTTAACCCATTCTCAACCAATCCCGCTTTTTACGCCCCAGGCAAAATTATACGGAACTGGGTTAATTGGCTCCAATGTGTTGCCCAAGATCGAAAAAGTTGACAGATCGTCTCTGTCAATAGAAGATCGTCTGACCAATCAATTCATTCATTTAAACCGAAGCCGAATATCCACCTCCAACCATCACCCCAACTATTTTTGTTGTTTTAGCGACTTAACCCATTCTCAACCAATCCCGCTTTTTACGCCCAGGCAAAATTATACGAAACTGGGTTAATTGGCTCTAACGTGTTGCCCAAGATCGAAAAAAATGACAGATCGTCTCAACCAATCCTGCTTTTTACGGCCCAAAAAGAAAACTTCTTTGGAACTCTAGTTATTTCTTCATTATCCACAATGATTTCTACTCAAGAAATCAAAGAATTATAAAATTCTAACACCGTGAAATTGTTGTCTGCACATATCTTTGGATTTGGACCAGTCTAAAATTTGGTCGTGTGGGAATGGGTTAAACGCTTAAGACGTCACAAAACTTATGTTGCTTATTTCATGTTCCAACCATGTTTTAAAAGCTAATGACGCTGTTTTCATACTTACTGCCTTAGCGGAGGTCAGAGAGGGTAGCCGGCGATCCATCATGTTTTTAAACATTCACCAGAATTCGACAGAGACAGTAATTCTGCACTTCAAAAATCGAACCATGGTTCTCGCTTACACAGTCGATCTTACTCGTGAGACCACGTCTATTATGCGACCACTTCCATTAAGAGACCATAATGACGTGTAAGCTTTTCATTTAAAAAAAATCGTAACAAAATTCTTTGTTGGAACTCAGTAATGGAAGTGGTCGATTGATGGGCGTGGTCGCTCGAGAAAAAAACATCAAAGAATTCGAGTTTACTCTATGATCTGTATGCTTCTAGAAATGAGAAACTGCAAGTACTACATGTTTTTCCTATCTTTGCAATGACTGACTTATAAGTTCAATATAACATTTGTGAAGCCCATTCCCACACAGTGACGCTTTTGGATCTTTACCCCTTCAAGACAAACAATTAGGAAAACATTGCGTAAAAGGAAGAAATTACTTTTAACGAACAACTTCTTCATTTTGCACAATGATTTCTTGATAGATAACTGAAAAAATCCGAAATTTCATGACCATTAATCTATCGTCTGCAACTCCTTTCAATTTGGAATGGTCTAAAATTTTGTGGTTGGTAATCGGTTAAGCACTGTTATATATCGTTTGCAACGTTTGAAATCTCAGACATTTATAATTCGATCATTTGTTAAGCTCGTTGATGACGTCAAGAGACTTAGAGGTGAAAAAGAAACAAGATGTATGTGTTTAATATATATCTTTATTCTCTAAATAAATACTACAAACATAACAATAATAGAAAGATTGACAGATGAGAAAGATAAACAGACAGTCATAAAGGAAGACAGAGAGTGATAGAGAGAAACAGAGAGAGGGAGCGTGACACACACACACAGAGCAGAGAAGAAGAAATAGAGAGTTTACAAAAAGACAGAAAGTTTAGAAAGAAATAATATTAATAACTTAATTCAAGATTTCTTGCATAAGATTCCTTGAAATGTCAAGCACTGCCTTATAAGTAGTTGAGATCAAAACATCGTTACTACAGCTTCATCAAGCTGTAGTTACGTTAGTTTGGTCGTCCACCTGGGTAATACTACTTGCACCTGTTGCTAATATTTTGCCTAGCACTTCTTTCAGACTTATTTCAGGTAAACAATGTTACAGGCAGTTTCTTTTTTTTCCACAATGCTTTCTCAACTATAAAATCACAGTGACGTAAAATCATGAATTTGTATAGGAACGTTTTACATCTTGTAAACCGAGCAGACTTAATAAGTGGCCGAAAGGCGATATATGTTGGTTTTGTTGTTGTTGTTGTTTTTGTTAATGGTTGTTTGTTTTTTCATCAGTAGTCTGATTTTAAAGATTATCGTTTGTAACTAAGTGACATTTTATCCTCGGTGAAGTATACTGCAACTTAAATTTACAATTTTTCTGTGTCAGTATAGAACGTATTGGTCGATATGTCGAATTCTTTCCAACGATTCTTGAAAACGACTCTCCTGGGCTGTTGACCGGACGGTTTTCTAGCGCATGTTGGCTATAGGAATCTATTTCATCAAAACCGGAGAAGGAGACGTGAGGACGGTCTAATCTTCTCTCCGGCGGTCCAGGACTTGGATTTGACTCTGAATCGTTTCAGATCTGCTGAATAGTCTTTGTGTAGCATTGGGAGGTAGGCCTGTGGCTCACACAAGGTCTGTGAAAATGAATAATTATTATTTATATAGTCGTAATCATTGTCTTGCTGAAACCGGAGTAATACTGTTTTGGCAGGAGGTATTGACAAAGATCAGCCTGCACATATGTACAGTCTGACTTAAGTCTTCACCTCCTGCTTGTATCTTGTGTCATGTTGTGTTTTTTTTTTGTTGTTGTTGTTGTTTATTTTTTTCAAAATAATTACTAACCAAAAATAATTGCATCCAGCACTGTTAGCCATTTAATTTCAATGCAATTCTGTAGAGAATTTTATTCAGCAACACAAATATTAAGTCATTTAAGACGTAAAAGCATGTGAATAAAGGGTCTTGACGGAAAGACAAAATGATACGACGCCTTTGGGGGGTAGAGATTGCCACATAATCTATATACATATTTCTTCATTAATGGACGTAGAATCATTCTGTTGTACAATAAATCCTTTTTACTCCCCTTTTCTCTTTATTAGGGTTTTTGTCCTGTATAGTTCTTTTTAAATGGTGTATCAGAATGTTCACGTATTATCGGTAGACGACCATAACATCGTAACTACAGCTTCTTTTAGCTGTGGTTAGGCTGTTTTGGTCGCACATTGACAATGTTCAGTTCCATGTTTGGGAAGAGGTAACAGATAGGCAAGTCAGTCGTTATCGACTTCACCGAAGACTAACGCCCTTATCCCACAAATTTCGTTTTCAAGGTTGGGACAAAGAAATATACAGCATTAAAATTAAACTTCTTGTGAGTTTACTACACGAAAAAAGGTCATTTATCGCGAAAAAGAAATTAACAAATTTTGGAAAAACATATACTTATTGAGAGACCGCTTTAAAAGATGGGCAGGTGAATAGACTACAATAGAAACACCAATTTACCTGTTGTGAGTAAAAGAACGCCTTGTATCCACCGTCTAACAAATAAATCTCTGGGAAGTTCAACCTCGGATAATTGTCCTTATTCATGGCTCTGTCTTGGCTTCGTAAATAACGGTACCTAAAAATATCCATTATGGATGGTAACTTTCCCTTTTAACCAATCGTGTTGTCAATCAAAAAAATCAGTCGACCAGAGAAATCGTGAATTTAGTCTGTTCGTCTAGACTGAACTCTAACATTTGCGGCAAATTTTGGTAAGCATTTTTGTAGTTTTGACGATTTTAACGTCGTAACTATAACTTATTCAAGCTGCAGTCACGACGGTTTGGTCGCCGACAAGCTATTCTTTAACATTTACATTCTACAAACCAAAAAAATTGAAATCTAACGCCGTTCAAGATTGACCCTGAACTTCCCGTTGAAGTGAATGGGCGAGGCCCACGTTACCGTAATTTATGTTAATTGTCGTAACTACAGTTTATCTTATTCGTAAATCAACCATTTTACTAGGTTGTTATATGCTGCTGACCATTTGCAAAATAACGATGCTTGATATCTCAGACGAACTTCCTGTTGTATATCGGGAGGCTTGCCCAGCGTTTGGTCACTGGATATAGTATTTTTCATCATTATCGAGTTAGGAATTGACCAATTCTTGTTCCATGCTATATTGGCATACTGGCCATAAATAACGACGTTTGAAATTAAAGCGGGATTTCTTGTTGGAAGTCGATGGGTGGGGGCTAGCGTAGTAAGTTGGCGGGGTCAGCGATATGACGATTTCGATGGTGGTATATTACTTCATATCAATTCTATTGAATTTAAATCCCCCAAAGGTAAATAACTACTTACATTTTAGGTCCTCGTACCGAAGAGAATTCACAATGGAAGACTAGGATATGTCTCTGGTCTTGGGATGAGCTGCTATTCTGGATCAAAAACTCTTGGATAGCGTCCCTTGTGTACAAGTTTAAGGCTCCCTGATAAAAAGGAATGGTAAAAATACATGTAAATGCATATCGGATGATCCAAAACAATGGCATGCCACCCTGTTAGGGTATTATTCAAATCGGAGGTAGGTAAATCTGTTTTTAACGCTTGACCAAGATGGGACGATAAAACATGATAATTGAAGGCGACTTAAAATGTCGTAACTCAAGATGAGATTAAGCTGTAGATGCAATTTGTTGGAAAGGCCACGCGTGGGCCCAATTCTATTTCAGGATAATCAAGTTTAGATAGAGAATAAAACTTAATTTCGGCAATTTTAAGTCAAAGTTTTAGGAAGTAAAACAATAAATTTGGAGTAAAAATGATTTTGAGACAGTGAAATTGGAGATATTCCTGTTCTGTAAATGACTGTTAATACACGTATACTTTCATTATTGTTATTACCAAAACATCGTTATTACATGTATAAGGCTATACCCTACGGATTCGTAATTTTACTCCCCATCACCCCATAGGCAAATATTATACTAATACGAGCCTTTGCGTGACATTTCCAACCATTTCGCGTGTGCGTGACTCGCACAAATTGAGCACCCTGTACAGCCATTCGGTGCAATTAGAACATTCGCTGATTGTTTGAAGAAGCTTTGGGTCAGTATATATCTACAGAGAGCAGAGTGAAGACTCTGATCAAACTGTACGGGTGCACAGGCTGATCTGAGTCTTTACTTGGTGCACATGTGCAATTGTTGAAATGTCACGGATGCGCTCATTTCGTTTTTTTGGGTGGGTTGGTGTCAGATAACGGACCTCTATTGGTCTATGGGGTGGTGGGAAGTTACACTTTGAGCTACACTAGAGCAATATAAACATTTCATGAACATTCTTGTTACTTTTTATGCCAAGAAAGGCAAAGGTTTTCTAAATTTCATCAACTTAAAATTATCGTTTGCGACCTTTTCGAAAGTTGACCAGTCTAATATAATTTCGTCTAGTAATGGGCTGAACTAACCTGTATGTGTCCTCTTTCAAATTCGTATGGGCATGTACAGTAATGGTCACTTTGTCGAAACTGTTACTATAGCAATCAGACATTACATTGAATTGAATTCAGAGGGAAAAAAATAAACTAACCTGTATGTGTCCTCCTTCAAACTCGTATGGGTATCTACAGTCAATAATAGTCACTTTGTCAAGACTGCTACTTTGGCAACCAGATATTACATCTTTCAACTGAAAGAAAAGGAGAATAAAACGAAAATCTAGTAATAAATATAATAGGTCTTTGCTAAAAATGATATTGTTTTTCGACGCGATATACGGTTAACCTTTGTCATGCTGATCATTTTCAGACTCACATCTAAATCAAAGGGCTGAAAGCATTTGAGACACAAACTGGTAGTCAGTATTTCTTTTGCTAGATTTATTTTTGAATACCACTCTCTAAAAGGCACATACAGTCGGTGTAGACTTAGATCAGACTACACAATAGTAGAAATCTATAAATTCGAAATATTTCGCCCATGACCGATTTGATTTTTGTATGCAATCCAGTTATTTCATAAGTGGTCATATTTGTCAAAAACATATCATATCTAGATCCGATATTCTTGGAAGTCATTAGTCCAAACAACACAGGATTTAGCTAGTATTCTGTAATAATTAGTGTATTCAATCAAACAATCCTCTATATGAATACTACAAAAATAATGTTTCAAGCTACCTTTCTGATAAGCGACCTCTTTTTGGTCGTCCCATGAGTGGAAGCTTGATACAAATTTTCTCTATAGCAGCGTTCCCCTAAATGATTTATTACTAATTGCACGTGTGCACGTCGCCTCTCAAAAAGTAGGACAAACAAAGAATAGCCTGCCGTAAGATTATTTCAATAGATATGGAAACTGAAGTTAAAAAAAATATATATATATAAATAAAACCGAATGGAAGAGAGAATCAATTCGCTCCTTTTGATTAAGTTCAAGCTAAAGGTAATTACAAGACAAGAAATGCTGAAATGTTTGTTCTACCATTTTTGATTTGTGTACCACGATTTACGAAACGCATAAATTGCTTACGTCATAGACGATCGAAGCTATATGTTTATCATATTCTTTTCATACCGACAGCTTTATTTAACACTTTCCCGTTCAATCACTGGTTTTTACGTCCCATTGTTTTTATACTTTAGAAAACATTATGGAAAAAGGAGAAATTGCTTGTAACAAGCAATTTCTTCATTTCCCACAATGTTTTCTATCCTATTGAATAATTAATTTTAAAGTAAAATCGTTTTTAAATTTTTATCTGCAAATCTTTTGAATTTGGACAGGTGTAAAATTTTGCAAAACAGGAAAGGGTTAACCCATTCCAACATGATATACTTTTAGTCTAGTCCAAATTGAAAGAAGATGCAGATGACGAATTAAGGTTGGTGAAATTACAAGACAAGATATGCTGAAATGTTTTACATTTTGTGATTTGTGTACCATGATTTACGCAACGCATAAATTGCTTACGTCATAGGCGATCTCTGCTATATGTTATATTATTTCATCATATTCTTCTCATACCGACAGCTTTATTTAACCCACTCCAACTTGAGAGACTTTTAGACTAGTCTTAATTGAAAGAAGATGCAAATGACAAATTTAGGTTGATTAAATTGTAAAATTCTTTGTCTTTTGGTGTGGGAAACATTGTGGATATTGAAGAAATTGCTTGATACAAGCATTCAATGTCTACAATGTTTTCAAAAACACTTCTCTTAAGGAACGTAAAAAGGATTGTGTTGGAATGGGTTTAGAAGAATTTTGTTTGGTTTTCAAAGAATTATCTTACCGTCTCTTGGGTAATAGACTTCAGATCGTGGTGTTTACCAGGTACAGTCGGCAAGGTGTATGGTCGAGAGCTGTCTGCTATAAGATCTCGGTCTGTGGATAACAGATTCAGGGCCGTCTTCACTTTACATTCTTTGGCGCTCTGGAGAAAATATGAAAAGAATAATATTAACCCTTCCAAGTTTTTTTTTTTTTTTTGAAATTTCAGACTGGCCCAAGTTGAAAGATGTTGCAGACGGCAATGAAGAAGTGCGTGCTATTTGAAACGAAGCCATTTTGTGTGGTATAAAATAGTGTGATTACAAGCATTTTTTTTCTTTTTTTTTTTTTCACAATATTTCTTCGGTATAAATTTGACGGACGTGAAACCAGGGACTGTACAGGAAAGGGTTACGTCCATTTTCTACTTCAGATTCTTTTATACTAAATTAATATAAACCTTTCATATAAGGAAAGAGGTTTTTGGACACTAATCGAAATATTGCAGTGAATATTCGTGTTCTCTTAGTGTATTATAGTAAAAGGATTCGTTCTCCTTACCCATTTCCACGTGACAAAATAGTAGACCTGTGTAATTTGAAAGGGGTTGCAGACGACAATTCCAAAGTGATGATTTTTTTTTCTTCTTCAATTTTCAAGGTAGAAAACATTGACTAAAATGAAAACATTTGCTTGTTACAGGTTATTTCTTCATTTTACACAATGTTTTTTATTCATTTTATGAGGGGCGTCAAAAAGCGTCATTGTTTTGGAATAAATTAATTTGTTTTTGAGCTTTAAAGGTCGATATTGGTTCCTGGTCGCAGGAAGGAAGATGTCGCTTAGTAGAGTTGGTCGCTTTATATTTTCATAACAAGGATTAAATGCATACCTCTAACGTAACTTCCCCCAGTGCAGTCTGTGCCCCTCTAAGTCTCTTCGGTGAAGTAGATTCAATGAGGGTATCGGCATTCTCCTCTGCGAAACGCTTGGAAGCAAACAAGCTTCTCTTAGCGTCAAACGAATGGAACCTTCCCAATGGTCGTTTTCTTCCCTATAATGGCAATCAATAAATTTTGGGTTAGTCTATCAGAAATCGACTATTCTGGGTGAAAATTTCGTTTCATATCTCTATAAAAAAAAATGAGTATGCGCAGATATTAACCGTCACAAATCGTGGTTTGGCGTACAAAATTACGTCACATCTCAGTGAAAACAACAAATTATCTCTTCATGCCTCAATAGAAATAAACATTTTGACCAGTCACACAAAAGGGGACCCTCCGGTAAGTGCGAAATGTGGATCTACGCCGATTGTGCAGGCTGAGCCAGACGTGAAACTTTTCAATCGCGGCAGTGTTTTCTGGTCGTACATTTTCGAATATTCTCGCATTAATCTAGACTGAAGCCGACCTCTTTTTACAACTACAGTCGATCTTGCTCGATCAACCACCTCTATTTAGTGACCACTACAGTCGAATTTCCTTGTTTCAATATCAAAAGCTTCCATAATAAAGTGGTCGTATTTTCTAAAATCATATCATCTTTAAATCCTATGCTGTTGGAACTCATTAGAATCGTCTCAGTGAGACGATTCTAAAGATAGGATTTAGCGAGAACTCTGAATTATTTTATGTAAGCAATTGAATCGATCCCTTGTATAAATCACAAAAAAAAGTTTTAACGACCATTCTGTTGATTAAGCGACAATTTTTTGGTCTCTTTTTACAAGATTCACTGTACACGTTTCCTGGGTTACGTATTAAGCTGCTCTCGTTCCATGATTATTACCTTCGACAAGACACGCCAAAGCATTAAAATCCACCTATCCCCTATAAACCAACAATAGCCTCCAAATGATGATAAATTGAGCGCGTGCGTAACATTTCCAACCATTACACATGTGCGTCAAGTAAAGACTCAGATCAGTCTGTGCATCCGCACAGTCCGATCAGAGTCTTCACTCTGCGCTCTGTAGATTGATGCTGAACAAAAGCTTCTTTAAACATTCAGCGAATATTCTAATTGCCCCGAATTGCTGTCCATGGTGCTCAATGTGTGCGAGTCACGCACATGCGAACTTGTTGGAAATGACATGCACAGGCTCAATTTGAATTGCAGGTCTCTTATATTTCAAATTAAGATTCTCTAGTAGAGGTTTGTGTGAGAACTACAATGTCACTTTAATCCATTCTCACATAATGACTCCTATCGACGCTTCCAAGAAAAAAGCTTCGCAAAACATTGTGGAGAATTAAAAGATTGCTTGTAACAAGCAATTTCTGCATTTTCGACATTGTTTCTACCCAGAGAATTTGAAAAAAGTCTAAAATTTCATGAACTTTAAACTGTCGGCTGCAACCTCTTTAGATTTGGACCAGTATCAAAAAAATGTCGGGTAATGGGTTTAAGAAAAAGTAAAGATGTTCCATCCCATTCATGTAAAAATAAATTTGACTTTACCTCAGTATAAGACCCAGAGATGTCGGTAGTGTTAGCTAAGCTGACTGGGGTGTCCGTTGAACTCGTTGAACAGTCAAAAGCGGCTTTGTCAAAAGTGGGTGGGGTAATCATCACATCCATGTTGAAATCTTCGTCGCACTTGACTGGACTGAAGGCTGGACTGAACTTGAACATCTTGTAGGCCCTAACAAAAATAATAATTAAATTTGACCCTTTTCTAAATTTTGCAGTAGTTCAAATTCAGGGGAGTAGCAAATGACATAATAAATTCAGTACATTAAATAGGAAGCACACAGTAGTAGTTTGTAAAAAGGAGAAACTGCTTTCTACAGATAATGTCTTCTTTTTCTACATCATTTTTCTCATGTATAACACCAAAAGGACGTAAAAAAAAACAGATTGATCATAATATGGTTAAAGCATGATAACAATAATAACGATAGCATATAGCTTTATTCAGAAAAACGACTTAACGCGACTCTTGCACAGATTATGGGTGAAAATTGTTGCTCTCAATTTTAAAATGTTTAACTGTAATGCTTTTCAATCAAAAATAAAAAAAGCAATTAAGCTGATTTTGTAATTAAAGCTACTGTTCATAATTTTAAAAACAGGAAGAAAAGAAGCGAAAGAAAAAATCGCGTTACGAGACGCCAAAAAAATCATCGAATTACAACCCGAATAGACCCGGAATTCTTCAAGTAAATATGTCATCTGTCGATTGCACGGAATATGGCCTTATTCATGGTTTCCACGAAGTGTCATTTACGTCTTAGACTTCCGATAGCAATTCAGTCGTTATCGACATTACCCGAAGCCGAACGACCTTGTCACTCAAAGAAAGGCATAGGAAATATTTAAAATTCAAATTAAATTTGCGAATTTAGCAGATTTGACACGAAGAATGAACTTTTAAAGTTAACTTGATAACTATTGGATACTAATATGATTTTCCTAGATCAGATTTTCATGAAAATCTATTCCAGAGACGATTTTACATATTGAGAACCATGGCCATAGCGCTGGAGTATTGCGTAGGACTCCTAGTCATGGGTCGTTGTTTCGATCACCGGTCGCGGCGAACATTCTTTCCAACATATGTCTCCCACCAGTGAGTTGGCAATCGTAAACCTAAGTCGGATAGCAGCTGGAGGCTCTAGAAGGATGTAATTGCAGTACTGGTGTGACAAATACCAGGAATCCATTGTTATGAACTAAAACCGCCGCGAGGATCCATTGATGGGAAATTGTAACAAGCAATTTCTTCATTATCCACATTGTTTTATACCCGAAAAGACAAAAAGAATTAAAAGTTTTCGATGTTGAATTGTTGTCAGCAACTTCTTTGACATTGGATCAGCCTAAATTTTTCATGATGTGGGAATGGGTGAATGGCTTATTGATAGAATATTGTATTTCATTTTTATGTTATTGATTTGTTGCGAATGAATGAATCAGATGCTGATTTGTTTTGCCTTTATGTATATTGTATTCAGTCCAGTAAAAGGGGATGGATTATTGTTTAAGATTGTTGTTTGAAAGAGTAAAGTTGATACATATACATGACGAATTGCGTCTGACAATCAAAGAATCAATCGACCAATCAAATCATTCAATTTGAAATTTGAACTTTGACATTTAAGCGAAGCAACTTTGGCAACCCAAACGGCGAAAGAGCAGCTTATTCGAGCTGAAGGATCTACGTTTAGGTCGCAAATTATTTTGCTATTTTATCAACTTGCTCAAATGACCCATCATTAGCCAATAATGATATAAACTGTACAACATAGAAAAGATTTAGCAATTTTTAACAACAATGTTTCCAGAAACATTGCTATGATGACAAAAATTTGGAAAATGAAGAAACTGCATTTCAGAAGCAACCATACAATTTTCAAAATAACCCCGTTCGATATTGAAATAGAACTTCCTATTGGAGTCAGTGGGCGTGACCGGAGATCCACCAATTATGGCACCAGAAAACATTAAATCATAATATGTTTATTTTGTCGACACTTAAACTGACATGCGTTTAGAACATCATTTAAAAGAGGTATACGCAACTAAGATAAAATCACTTCTATAATCATCGCGACTATAAATGAAATTAATAAATTAAATTATCGCAACAGGATGGACTTCTAATGCAAGAATTTATGATTCATGAATCAATTCGACATGTATAAAAAAGGGGAAAAATCAGACTTACGATTTCTGGTATTTTCACTTCCAACCTGAAATAAGCAATGATAAAATTAAAACACTTCAAGACCTCGAAATACTCTCCGATATGACCACGTGACGAAATAGACAAGTGCAATAAACCACATTTGCATAATTAGTGGACCAATATGCGCACGAGCTTGGTGCTATTAATAGATAGTGAAATAAACAGATCAATTAAAGGATCCATTAAAGCGCCCCAAACAGTAAGATCAAAGACCTACTGATGCGCCCGACCAATATGCGGTCTTAAAGAAACACATGCTCGTTAATAGGTCTGGTGCTTTTGCCTTAAAGTGAAAGTGTCTATTTAAACTCATTCAATACGTTCTTTGAATCATTTTTTTTTTTTTTTATGTCTTTATTCATTTCTTTAAGTATCCATGTTTTAACTTCCATTGAAATAATGCCAATTAAAAAAAAAAAAAAACAATATCAATGTTACACCTCAAAAACGGATTTTTTATGTGAATATGCCTAACAACATATCACCTCTGATCGCATGTATCGCCCGGTACTTCTTATATTTTTCCATCCTTAAACCTCACTTTTATCCTATTGCGAATTTTACCGGAGTCTCCTACTTTTATATTATATATTTCCTTTTGTATATATATTGTCCCTATTGTACCTTGTTGTATTTGGTCGTAATAAAGGGTGTTCTGAACTTGTTTAATCGAAATAAAGATTCTTTATAATCAATCTTCATTTAGTTCTTTGATTCAGTGCGCGTCATTTTAGATATCTGAACATTTTTTTTTCTTATTATTTTATAATTTTTTATTTTTTCTTTCTCAAGGCCTGATAAAAAATGTAGTCTTTATGACCTTTTTATATAAATCCGAACAATTTTATCCAAGTTGCAAATATTACAGATGTAGTCAGCCACAGCAGAGGTTAACGAGTAATTTCATCATTATCCACATTGTTTTCCTATGTCTCTGTCTTGAGAGGGACACAAAAGCAAGATTGTTTTGGAATGGATCAATATCATATAAGCAATATCAAAAGTATTCAACGGATTTATGAATTTCTCGTATAACCAGAATTAAAGTAAAACATAGCGATGTTACAATTATTAAACTATTTTTGACAAAAAAATTACTTACAGAACATGTATTCCCATACATAACATAAACAGAAATGAAACACTGTGTCTATGCAAATATTTGGAAGCTTACAGTTGTTTGTAGACATGTTTTTAGACGAAAGCTGATAAAATCAGATACGTATTATAAAAATGATGATACATTGATGGGAAATATGGGGCTTATGCTTTGTTTAGATCATAAAGTCGATTGGTAACGTAGTTAACAAGTGGTTGTTGAGCAGTGAGCAAGTCTGCTCAAATTTCGCCCTTTATGGCTTAACGTCTGGGTTTTTACAACGTCGTACTTTTTCTTTGGCTGGTCCCTTTTTATGTAAATATACAAATAATAGCTACAATAATGTATAGCATTTCCATGTTTCTCCATTCATTACCAAATATACCTCACTAATAATATTCTTTGGAGATGAAATGGAGGAGGCGCGGGGAACAAAAATTTCCTCAAAAATCCACTTTCCCACAACCCTTGTTTGATTTATTGTGATTTTTTTTAACCAAATATATATTTTTTAAACTGTTTTATCTTTTATTAAAATCCATTACATTTAATGAGCCTGCGAAATTCAATTTATTGATAAAATAGTACAACTTGAATTCATATATATTTTTTCAGTGGTAAAGGTGACAATTTTCTCAAGCATCGCTTTTCGCGGGTCATGATTGTTCTACTTCCATACCTTTCGTACAAATTATTGCATTATTTTGTGTTAATTTATTTTCTTTGTGTTTGTAGAAGAACTCGATATGTCAACACTCCGTCAAAAAATTAATCACGAATAATAGGTATACAAAATATCCTATGCACTGGTACTAGTACTAATTCCCATGCAAATTCTCCTTTTTTCTGCCACCAAGAAAAAATCTTTGGAAAACATGGTGGAAAATGAAGAAATTGATTGTATCAAGCAATTTCTTCATTTTCCACAATGTTTTCTTAAAAACAACAACAACAAAAAATAGATAAATAAACAAAATTCCATCAAGTTTTACTTGTCTTCTACAGCTTCTTTCAATTTGGACCAGTCTAAAAATTTTGTTGTGTGGGAATGGGTTAACATCTGAATTTATGGATCGCTGGCCCCGCCTACCGAGCTCAGACAGGAAAGTCCATGTAAACAGCTTTGTTTAGCAAACATATCGGTCATTAACCCGTCACCAGACTACAAAATATTAGACTGGTCCAAATTGAAAGGAGTTGCAGACGACAATTTTAAGCGCATTAATATTTGGATTATTTTTTCTCTTTTTTTACCTTTCTGGTAGAAGACATTGTGTAAAATGACGAAATTGCTTGTGACAAGCAATTTCGTCATTTTTCACATTGTTTTTCTAAGTTTTGTTTCTTTGGGCGTCCTAAAGCGTCACTGAGTTGGGATTGGTTAAGGAAGCAGGTCAAAGTTAGTCTTTCATGATAATGATGAATAATTGTTTGGTTCAATGCAGTCTGTGATGTCACTTTTTATTCAGTCTTTGCCATATTTCCATGTAAAACTTTGTAAATGGCCAATGGCATATATTTTTACCGAATGACAAATAAAGTTGTGTAGGGTTGAATAAAATGCAATAAAATGTCAAATACTTAAATGGCGACCAAAACGTCGTAACTACAACTTGAATAAGAAGCATCAAAATTTCGGCCAATGATGGAGTTCAAATTCAAATTCTAACGATTCGAAAGGTCGATTGATTCTATGACCTAAAAATGCGATCTGTCAAGTATACAATCACCAGAGCGCAAAATCATACACTTGTTGGCATTCCGACAAAACCCCTCCTTTTTAAGCCCCAGACGATTATTATTATCTTTTGTGGATAATGAAGAATTTGATACTAGCATTTTTTTTCATTTCCAACAAAGTTTTCCAAAGGTACCATCTTGATGGGAGTAAAAAGAGGGGTTTATGTGGAATTGGAATAACGCCTCACCGACCCAGATGGTGTTTTGTATCTAAGCAATATTGTCCATTGATATTTAATTCATTATAAGCTTATTTTTATTTATTTTTTCATTATTATTATTTGGAAATAATTCAGATGGGAGTTACCTATTAAACCGTTACAAGACGGAAAAAAGCGGACGGGTCCAAATTCAAAAAGAACTTACGGCGACAATTTCAAATTGGTGGAATTTTATTTGTTTTTATTCATTTATTTATTTTTGTCTTTTTGATAGAAAAAAATTGTAGATGGTGGAGAAATTGCTTGACACAAACAATATCTTCATTTTCAAAAATGTTTTCTAAAGCTTTTTTCTTAATGGGTGTAAAAAGGGAATGGGTGAGAATGGGTTACAATATTATTGACGTTTTGAATCTCAAAAATTAGTTCTTCACTAGACTTTTCAGATTACACGTACCATTTTTTTTTTTTTTTTTGCCCATTTCCAGTTAGTGATTGGTTCTTATTGAAAGAAGTAACTAACAACAATAAAGTGAGTGTAATTTGCAAATTAATGACTCACTATGGATATTTTTTTTTTTTTTTTTTTCAAGTCGTGTCTCTTTCTTTAAACACCTTTTCACTTTAAACTATCGAAATTAAATAAAGTTCACTTCTGTCAAAGTTTTTCGGTCTGTTTTTAAAAATATTTTCCATTATTTAGAAAATGATAGTAAGAAAAGAAACGCATACCCAAATTATTATTAAAGTGAGAACGTATAAAATATAACTTTTGAAAAAATGGACATCCATTTCAAAATATAACCACTTCCTCCGAAAATTTTGTAATTTGAATCCACAAAAATCGAGATAAACATAAACTCTTCAAAGAAGTGTGTGGTATATTGTATACTTTGAAAGCTGTGGACTACTGTATGACAAGATTTACATGGCTATGAAATAGCAATTAAGCAATATTGTCAATATATCACCTAATGTTGAAACCCTTCACTGTACTTAAGACCTGTCCAAAATTTCAGACCTATCCAAATCCATAGGTTTTGCAAGTTAAAGTCGATTATATTACAAAGAAGATAATTAATCAGTAGGGTAAAGATATTGTGCAAAAAGAAGAAATTACTTTTAAAGAGCAATGGCTTCTCTTAATTTTAACACATTGTTTTCTCAAGTAAACACCGAGGACTAGAAACAAATGATTGAACAAGATTTGTTAATTTTGGGTGAACCCTTTCCAACAAAGTCCCCCCTTTTTACGCCCATTCAGAAAATTGCTTTAAAAACATTGCGGAAAATGAAGT
Source organism: Fragum fragum (assembly GCA_946902895.1). NCBI lineage: Eukaryota > Metazoa > Mollusca > Bivalvia > Cardiida > Cardiidae > Fragum > Fragum fragum. Next base: position 32,729,255 of record OX336374.1, read on the forward strand.
AATTGCTCGTTTTTTTTTTTTCAATTTCTTCGTAATCCACAATGTTTTTTCTCCGAAAAGATGAAAGGTTTTAAATTCGACCATTTAAAAGTGTTGTCTGTAGCCTCGTTCAATTTAGACAAGTCTAAATTGTTATTGTTTATATACAGGATTTTAGTTAACCCATTCCAACTCAATCCCTCCTTTTTACGCCCTTCAAGAAAAAAGCTTTGGAAAACATTGTGGAAAATGAAGAAATTGCTTGTATCAAGCAATTTCTTTATTATCCACAATGTTTTCTATCCCAAAAGGTGAAAAAATTTAAAATTCCATCAACTTGAAATTGTCGTCTGCATCTTCTTTCAATTTGGACCTGTCTAAAATTTTGTCAAGTGGGAATGGGTTCAGTATATGTTTTCCGTTGCTTTAATTTAGTTGTATTCAGAAAGCCATTCATTAGATCATTATTCAAACTACTTTGATTAATTAAACTGCCTCGTAGAGCTTTAGTTGCGATGTTTTCAACCTTACGATACATTTTGACTATAGGCGACGGCATTTGGTTTGATATTTTTTTGTAATATTTTCTGACGCCTTGAAGTTGCGGAAATATTTTCCTTTTCTCGATATGGTTCCTACATCATTTTGGATTCGATTTTAGAAAATCGCACTTTGACATTTGTTCAGTGAGTACTTTCAAATTGGGCATGCCTAGAAGAGTTTCTATTGGGTATGAGTGTATGAGGCGATATTTTAAAAGATTGTTTCTGTAGTTTTCAAGAAAATGCGATTTTTCGTAAAACCTTGCATGGTGCAATGAACTATTGTTACTTTTATGCTATACTTTTTCACATACTAGCAACTGTTTAACGCAAAAATATCACAATCCTTCATTTAGACATATAACCACGACGTTTAGGAGATATTACTTGCAACATTTAATTTCTTTTACAGATATAGGACATTTCTTCAAATTTAATGAAACGTCTAATCTTTTCTAAGAGTAGGGGAGTAATAGACATATTACAAAGCTTTATGTCTCAGCTCATCATTAGCGTATATATCATGGACGTATTTTCGTAAATGAACCAAAAGATATTTACTTACGTCATTTTGCTTTGTGTATGTGTGAATTATATATGTGTGTGTATGTATGCTTATGTCTGTATGTGTAGGTGTGTATATGTATGTGTGTATGTGTATATATAGGTTTGTGTAGGTGTATGTATATGTGTATGTATGTATATATGTGTATATATATATGTATGTGTATATATATATTTATGTATGTTTGTATGTGTATATGTGTATGTTTGTGTGTATAATGTCCGATACCATTGCTATAACTGTAATATTATTATTCTGTATTGTTTGTTACCATGTATTCGATCTTCAGATTTGGAGGAAATAAAGAATATATATAGGTGTCTAAGACATTGATATGAAACCGCTGAATATTTATCTGCTTTCGTGTCTTCCAAACAACCAATAAAATAACAGGCCTCCAAGATATTCAAGCACATCTAATTTGCTTGCAACACCTTCTTTCAAGTACACAAGGAAATGACACTTAAGAATTAAGTTTGCTCTCAGAAATTTCCTCTATCAAAAATGTGCAAAAGTTCTTTATAGTCAAAACTCGGGAAATGTTGCGGTCTCCGATAGAAGATATCCCCATCAAAGGTTTGAAAAGGGCAATCATTTGTTATTTAAAATTAATCAGATGATGTTTTACTTTCGATTAAGTCAATCAGTGGAATAAAGGATTAACAACTGGTCATGTGTTACAAACATTAATTCGTCGGTGGGCGAGCAAAATGTCGTAACTACAGATTTTACATAAGTTGTGGTTACGACTTTTTCCTCTAACCACCAACAAAATGTCTTTATGTGGCCAGTTGGGGAATTAGATCAATCAATTTGACATTCCAAATAAACCAAGAAATCTAAGAAACAAATTCATTACTGTATTAAATTATTTATTTATTTATGTATTTATGTAAGCTTGTTTTTGACGATGAACACTACGGTTTCAAGTCAAATTATAGAAATAAAGAATCTGTTCGGTTCTATTCAATAAAGAAAGGCACGTCTTCGCGATCAACGCAGTTACACCAGGGTCGAAAGTTTTTCTCTTTCTTCTAGTTATGTAGGAGTACTATTTATCCCGATTTGACATACTATACCAATTCTGAATAACCACTGCTGAATTGGGGATCTTTGTCAACTATTGATAAAGAAGCAACTTTCTCCTTTCAAATTACGTTCGCTTCAGAAACAAACGCCAGGATCAAAAAGAAAAGTCTTACGTTGCTAACTTGCTAACGACAATTCTTTTACCCCATTCTCGTTGGTTGAACTTTTAGACTGGTCCAAATTGAAAGAAGTTGCAGACGACAATGAAAATTGGATGCCATTTGAAATTTCTCCTTTTTCACAATGTTTTCTTAAGTATAAGAGAACCAACCAAAACGTTTCGGTCATAAGTTACTGCCGTTTTATATCTACCCGGAACTTCTAATCGGTGTCAGTGGGCGTAGCCAGCGATCATTCAATTCGGAAAATTACTAAAAAATACTAGAATTTGATAATGATCTCTATAAGTTATATCTATTTCATCCCCTGAAATTTTATTATTAATCCTGTCATTTGAAATTCAAGACTGGTCCAAATGAAGTTATGCAGACAACAACTTAAATTCTAATTTATTAAAAAAATAATCATTCGGTAGGGTAGAAAATATTGTGGAAAAATAAGAAATTAATTGTTACAATTTCTTCTTTATCCAAGATATTTACTTATATATAAAAACACATGAACGTAAAAACAAGGGATTAAACGGGAAAGGGTTAATCGACTGGCCCCGCCCATTAACTCCTACAGGAAGTTCCTATTCGATTTTTAACGGCGTTATTGTAAAAAATTTATGGCCAGTAGCATGAAATATAAAAAAGTAAAATGGTTGGTTTGCGACCTAAATGTCGTAACTACGCCTTGAATAAGCTGTAGTTACGACGTTTAAGTCGCCAAACCAACAAAAAAGGTAAACAAAAATGGCGGCCAATGTCAGAGTTGAAGCTGAATGATCGATTTGACAGGTCGACTGATTCCTTGACAGTCGCGCTTGGTCAAATGACTCTAACGTTGTGTCCAAGATCGAAAAAGTTGACAGATCGTCTCTGTTAATAGAAGATCGACTGACCAATCAATTTATTCCTGTAAACCGAAGCCGAATATTCACCTCCAACATTCACGTCAACCACTTTTGTTGTTTTAGCGATTTAACCCATTCTCAACCAATCCCGCTTTTTTCGCCCCCAAGAAAAACTTGTGGAAATCAAGTAATTTCTTCATTATCCACAATGATTTCTACTCAAGCAATCAAAGAATTATCAAATTTTAAGAACGTAAAATTGCCGTCTGCACATATCTTTGGATTTGGACCAGTCTAAAATTTGGTCGTATGGGAATGGGTTAAACGCTTATGTTGTAACAAAACACATGTTGCTTATTTCATGTTCCATCCATATTTTGGAAGCTACTGACGCTGATTATATACTTACTGCATAAGCCGAGGTCAGTGAGGGTATAGCCGGCGATCCATCATCTGTTTAAGCATTGATCAGAATTCGACAGAGACAGTAATTCTGCAGTTCAACAATCGAACCATGGTTCTCGCGTACACAGTCGATCTTACTCGTGAGACCACGTCTATTAAGCGATCACTTCCATTAAGAGACTATAATCGTAATCCGAATTCAAAAAAGCAAGATCTCTTTAAACGTGTAAGCATTTTTATTTAAAAAAAAATCGAAAAAAAATCCTTTGTTGGAACTCATTAATAGATAAATATTTGATTATATAGATTTGATTTATAAAGATCTCCATCTTCAACATTTTACAAACAATTATTAATATGGAAGTGGTCGCTTGATAGGCGTGGTTGCTCTAGCTAGATAGAGTTTATCAGTTACTCTACGGTCTGTATACTTCTAGAAATGAGGAACTGCAAGTACTACATGTTTTTCCTATCTTTGCAATGATTGACTAATAAGTTAAATCTAACATTTGTGAAGCCCATTCCCACACAGTGACGCTTTTGGACCTTTCCCCCTTCAAGACAATTGGGAAAACATTGCGTAAAAGGAAGAAATTTCTTTTAACGAACAACTTCTTCATTTTGCACAATGATTTCTTCATAGATAGTTGAAAAAATCCGAAATTTCATGACCATTAATCTATCGTCTGCAACTGCTTTCAATTTGGAATGGTCTAAAATTTTGCCGTTTGGTTATCGGTTAAGCACTGTTATATATCGTTTGCAAAGTCTTTGAAATCTCAGACATTTATAATTCGATCACTTGTTAAGCTCGTTGATTACGTCAAGAGACTTATAGATGAAAAAGAAACAAGATGTATGTGTTTAATATGTATCTTTATTCTCTTAATAAATACTACAAACATAACAATGACAGAAAGATTGAAAGATGAGAAAGACAAACAGACAGTCATAAAGGAAGACAGAGAGTGATAGAGAGAAAAAGAGAGAGGGAGCGTGACACACACACAGAGAAGAGAAGAAGAGATAGAGAGTTTACAAAAAGACAGAAAGTGTAGAAAGAAATAATATTAATAACATAATTCAAGATTTCTTGCATACGATTTTTTGAAATGTGAAGCACTGCCTTATAAGTAGTTGAGATCAAACCATCGTTCCTACAGCTTCATCAAGCTGTAGTTACGTTGGTTCGGTCGTCCGCCTGGGTAATACTACTTGCACCTATTGCTAATAATTTGCCTAGCACTTCTTTCAGACATATTACAGGAAAACATTGTTACAAGCAGTTTCATTTTTTTTCTTTTTTCCACAAAGCTTTCTTAACTATAAAATCACAGTGACGTTGAATCATGAAATTGTATAGGAACGTTTTACATCTTGTAAACCGAGCAGACTTAACAGGTGGCCGAAAGGCGATATATTTTTTTGTTGTTATTGTTGTTGTTGTTGTTTGTTTGTTTGTTTTTTATATCAGTATTGTGATTTTAAAGGCTATCCTTTGTAACTTATCCCCAGTGTAGTATACTGTAACTTAAATATACAATTTTTCTGTGTCAGTATAGAACGTAATGGTCGATATGTCGAAATCTTTCAAACGACATTTTCCTTATTTCTTGTAAACGACTCTCCCGGGCTGTTGACCGGACAGTTTTCTAGCGGTTCGTGGCTATTATTTTTGTCTGCGCATGTTGGCTGGGGGAATCTATTTCATCAAAACCGGAGAGTGAGACGTGAGGACGGTTTTATCTTCTCTCCGGCGGTCCAGGATTTGGATTTGACTCTGAATCGTTTCAGATCTGCTGAATAGTCTTTGTGTAGCATTTGAAGGTAGGCCTGTGGCTCACACAAGGTCTGTGAAAATAAATAATTATTATGTAGTCGTAACCCTTGTCTTGCTGAAACCGGTGTAATACTGTTTTGACAGGAGGTATTGACAAAGATCAGCCTGCACATATGTGCAGTCTGACTTAAGTCTACATCCCCTGCTTGTATCTTGTGTCATGGTTGTTGCTTTCTTTTTTCTTTTTTTAAGTTTTTCAAAATAATTACTAACCAATAATAATTGCATCCAGCACTGTTAGCCATTTGACTTCAATGCAATTCTGTAGAGAATTTTACTCAACAATACAAGGATTAAGTCATTTAAGACGCAAAAGTATCTGAACCAAGGGCCTTGACGGAAAGGCAAAATGATACGACGCCTTGGGGCGGGGGTAAGTCTAAATACATATTGCTTCAGTAATGGACGTAGAATCACTCTGTTGTACAATAAATCCTTTTTACTTTTTTCTTTTTATTATGGTTTTTGTCCTGTATAGTTCTTTTTAAATGGAGTATCAGAATGTTCACGTATTATCGGTAGACGACCATAACATCGTAACAACAGCTTCTTTTAGCTGTGGTTAGGAGGTTTTGGTCGCACATTGACGATTCCATGTTTGGGAAGTAATCAGAGGTAAAACAGATCTTTTGAATGGTCAAACCATGAACATACGTCATATGTATATGGACTGATTAACCCTTTCCCGTTCCTTTCTTTATTTTTTTTTATTTAGGACGGGTCCAAAGAGGTTGCAGACGACAATGAAAATTGGATGCTTTTTAAATGAAACCATCCTATGTTGATTAAGTTTTTACGACGTTTTTGTCGCCAAGTCAACAAAAGTGTTTCATAAAAATGGCAGCCAATGTCGGAGTTCAAACTTTCATTCCGGGCTGAATGAATGGTTTGATTTGTCGATTAATTCTTTCGATTGACAGCCGCTATTTGTCAATTACGCCATAGGCAATTTAGTCGTTATCGACGTCACCGAAGACTAACGCCATAATCCCACAAATTTCGTTTTCAAAGTAGGGAGCAAGAAATATACCGCATTAAAATTACACTTCTTTTGAGTTTAATACACGAAAAAAGGTCATTTATCGTGAAAATGAAATTAACAAAATTTGGGAAAGCAGATACTTTTCCTTTATCAAATTTCCATGAAAATCTATTGATAGACCGCTTTAAAACATGGGCAGGTGAATCGACTACGAAAAAAGAACACAAATTTACCTGCTGGGAGTAAAAGAAAGCCTTGTATCCACCGTCTAATAAATAAATCTCTGGGAAGTTCAACCTCGGATAATTGTCCTTATTCATGGCTCTGTCTTGGCTTCGTAAATAACGGTACCTGGAAAAATCAAATATAGCAATTGACCAATCGTGGCTGTCAATCAAAAAATCATTCGACCATCAAATCATGCATTTAGACTGGAAGGTTACTTTGATCTCCAACATCTCTTTATCTTTCCAATATTGGTTTGATAAAAATTCGTTATCTAATCACAAGAAGTCAGCTAGAGATGGTTACAAAAATTCCCGTCGTTGTAAAATACTGAACACATAATTTTAGATAATTTCCCTTCTCAAGAATTTAGCAAGTATTCTGAATAAACATCGGTCGTTGTAAAATACTACACTAATTACATCTATTATTACAGACATTTTTTATGCTCAGAATTCTACCAGCATTGCGTATAAGCTCCCAGTGGTTGTAAAATTCTAAACGTACAATTACATCTATTATTACACAGATATTTTTCAATCTCAGAATTTCACAAGTAATAAATTTCCTTCTTTGTATAATACTCAATACTGAATACACAATTTTACATCTAATATAGCAGAGAAAATTATCACTCTAAGAATTTTACAACTATTGCGTGAAAGAAAGCTTGGGAAAACACTTTGGAAAAGGAAGAAATTGCTTGTTCCATGCAATTTCTTTATTATCCACATCGTTTTCTATCCCAAATGTTTTTATTTGAAAAAAAAACTTTCATCAATTTAAATTTGACATCTCCAACTTCCATCGGTTTTGGCCAGTCTAAAATATTCTTGTGTTGTAACGGGTTAATACAGGGATATTTTCACTTTCAGCAATACTCTGACATGATACACGCGGCATAAAGCCACTAGCAGCCGATTATGGCGCACTAAATGGGTCAAAAGTTGTTAGTAGGTTGTTTGTCAGTTTGAATGGGGTTTTACGCCGCTTTCAACAATCTTTCAGTTATATCGCGGCGGCTGGAACACCTAACAAGGGATTTCTGGTATTTCTCACACCAGTTCCGCCATCACATCCTTTTCTATCCTCCAGCTGCTATCCCACATTGTTCTACGATTATCGACCAATTGGTGGGAAACAAATAGTCGGAAAGGATGAGTGCCGCCTTCGGGGATCGAACCCGGGACCTCTAAATTGACTGTCCGACTTTAGTAGGTAGTACACACTAAAATAAACGCGTACACGCGCGAATAATACAGGTGCACTCACAAAATTTAGGCGTGCGCGCATGCTTACTGAGCGTTCAGTGGTATAAAATGTGAGCGTACGCATAACTTACACCTGCACGCACAATATGAAGGTGTTTACTTTTTAAGCGGGCACGCTCATATTTTGAAAGCGCTCGTGTTACATAACGCGTGCACATTCAAAATATAAGCGCACCCTTAAATTAAAGAGGTTGACCTATATCATTTACGCGTGCACTCGATTTGGGACTTTTGACCCAAACGATACACCATAGCCGATAGCTACTTACATTCTAGGTCCTCTTTCCGAGGAGAATTCACAATGGAATACTAAGATATGTTTCTGGTCTGGGGACGAACCGCTGTTCTGGATTAAAAAGTCCTCGATAGCGTCTCTTGTGTACAGGTTTAAGGCTCCCTGATTAGAGAAATATCAAATGTAAATGAATCTATTTCTATGCCCTTAAAACCAATCCCTACACAATCCCTCCTTTTTATGTCCCCCCATGTATCAAGCAATTTCTTCATTTTCCACAATTATTTCTATCTGAAAGACGGGAAAAAATATTCCATTAACTTGAAACTGTCGTCTGCAGCTTCTTTTATTTGGACTAGTCTAAAATTTTCTCGTGTAGTAGCATGTTAAGGAAAATGTAACAGAAAAAAGATTACGACAAACCACTTTAATGGATTTGTAAAATTTTAGAACTGTTCGAAATCAAAGGTTTTGCAGACGACAATTTAATGTCATTTTTTTCCGCAAAAATAGTCTTTCAGTAGGTAAGAAATGTTGTGGTAAATGGAGAAATAACTTGTTCAATATAATGACGGAGTTCCAGGTCCACTTCTAGTCTAAATTATTGATTTGATTGGCCAATCTATTTATTGATTAAAATGGCGATATGTTTTCCACTTCAATATTTATCAAGAACGCTTTACCGTGTAGAAAGAGTAGTTACATTATGTAGTATTATGGGGTTTATATCAGGTATTCTTTTCTTATACATTAATATCAGGTATTCTTTTCTTAAGCATTTTTCTTACCCATTCCCACTCAGGGACGCTTTTGGACGCCCCAAAGGAAAAATGCTTTGAGAAACATTGTGAAAAATGAAGAAATTGCTTGTTACAAGCAATTTCTTTATTTTCCACGATGTTTTCTAACAAGAAAGTTGAAAAAATCCAAAATTTCGTTAACTTTAAATTGTCATCTGCAATTTCTTTGAATTTGGGCCAGTCTGAAATTATGCCGTTTGGTAATGGGTTAATTGTAGTATATGAATTATGTTTTAAATTTGTTAAAGAGGGTCAATTCATTATATCATTCACTATAGTACTAAATATCCGTCTGCCTGTCTATATATTACTTAGAATTTAAACTGACCTCTATGTGTCCTCCGTCAAACTCGTATGGATATCTTCAGTCAATAATGGCCACTTTGTCAAAACTGTTACTATAGCAACCAGACATTAAATTGAATTGAATTGAGAAAAATAAAATTTGTTTGAATTGGGTTTGACGCCGCTTTCAACAATCTTTCAGTTATATCGCGGCGGCTGGAGCACCTAACAATGGAATCCTGGTATTTCTCACACCAGTACTACCATTACATCCTTTCCTAGCCTCCAGCTGCTATCCCACATAGGTCTACGATTATCAACCCATTGGTGAGTGACAAATAGTCGGAAAGGATGAGTGCCGCCGTCGGGAATCGAACCCGGGACCTCGAGATTGACAGTCCGACGCGCTACCAACTGCGCTATGACGGCAAAGAAAAAAAAAAAAAAAAAGAATTTAAACTAACCTGTATGTGTCCTCCGTCAAACTCGTATGGGTATCTACAGTCAATAATGGTGACTTTGTCAAAACTGTTACTATAGCAACCAGATAAAACATCCTTCAACTGAAGAAAAGCGAATTCAATAAGCCAACATGATCAAAAATAATAAGTGAATGCTAACACATTACATTAACATTAACAATTCTTGTTGACAATTTTTATCAAATATTTAGATCGCTCTATGTTAAGATTTTTCGAGATGACAATGTTTGAGACTGGTCTTATTTCACAGTTGCATAGTAGAATGGCCAAATAGAATTATCGAAATCTAAAGATTAGAAAAGCTAAACACTAGTTGCGCCAGCAAAATTTACCCGTAACGAAACGAAAAATTTAAGACTGATCCAATCACTGACCCCGCCCACTTACTCGTTTGGTAACGCCCATTGACTCCAATAGGAAGTACCGCTTCAAATTCAAACTTCCTTATTTTGCAAAATTTATGTTAAGTAGCTTGTTACAAAATAGTAGAATATTTGGTTCGCGATCCAAATGTCAACACTAAGTTTAAATAAGCTAGTTACGACGTTTAAGTCGCCAAACCAACAAAAAAGGTTAATAAAAATGCCGGCCAATGTTGGAGTTCTAAGCTCAGGTCGGGGCTGAAGAAATGATTTTTTATAGTTGGTTGATTCCTTGATTTACAATCGCGTTTGGTCAATAAAAAGAAGTTGCGGACAATTTTATGTTGATGAAATCTACAAGATATTGCCCTTCTGTGTTAGCAAAAAACACATTCTGTACAATGAAGAAATTTTCACTACGTTATCCTACGCCTGTTTCTTGGGGGGGGGGGGGGGTTAACATACGGAATTGTGTGGTGATGGGTTAAAACTTTTCTGCCTCGCTTCGATTTATTTCATTTCATTTATCGGCCAATATCAACAAAATGTGTTTTTCTCCATTTACATTAGAAAAAAACATAACGTTATACTGTTTTACAAATTATCAATATTCAAAATTCCTAAGATTACCAATGATAAGGAACGTTTCAAACATGGTTAATGAACAAAATTATCGAAATAGTTCTGACGCGTTTCAAACGTAGTTGAAATAAACTTAGCTGTATTTAGTAGTTTCTTTTTATTCGAAGTTGACATTAAACTATTTAAACTATGAAAATTAGTCCAAGCCCTTCTACCGACATATTTACTTCTAATGCTATAAAGGGGACAACAGAAAGAAACTGATATTCATCTTCAACCTAGCCGAAGTTGCATAATTATTGATGATTCGTTGTTCGGTTCAATGTGATGACAAATTAAATAAGTCATATGTCCACGCTTAAATAAATGCACGGACGCGTAGTATATACAGGTGCGCCAACAAAATTCAGGCTTGCGGGATCAAATGCTGAGCGATATAAAACAAAATCTGTGCGCGCATGTACACGCACAAAAATGATTGATTGATTGATTGAATGGGGTTTAACGCCGCTTTTAACAGTATTTCAGTCATATCGCGGCGGCTGGAGCACCTAACAATGGGATCTTGGTATTTCTCACACCAGTACTACCATTACATCCCTTCCTAGCCTCCAGCTGCTATCTCACATAGGTCTACGATTATCGACCCATTGGTGAGAGACAAATAGTCGGAAAGGATGAGTGCCGCCGTCGGGGATCGAACCCGGGACCTTTAGATTGACAGTCCGACGCGCTACCAACTGCGCTATGACGGCGGCTCGCACAAAAATGAATGTGCCAACTTTTTAAGAGTTGGTCCTAATATTGTGCACGCGTTAAATGACGTGTGCACTTTCAAAATACAAGCGCGCATTCCTATATTTAACGGGTTTACCTATTTTGTTTACGCGTGACTGCATCCATTATGTTTGGAAGACTTAAGTTGGACATTCTTTGAGAAATAAATCGTTCAATTTCGAGTCGAGTTTTTGGAGTGTTCAAAACGATCAGCTTACCCTATCTGGTGAGATGGATTTTAAATCGTGGTGTTTCCCCGGTACAGTCGGCAAGGTGTATTGTCTAGAGCTGTCTGCTATGAGATCCAGGTCTCTCGATAATAGATTCAGAGCGGTCTTTACTTGACAGTCTTCGGTTGTTGAACCCTGCAATAAATTGCATGTTAGTTTTATATGTCGCGAGAGTAACGAACTGAGAGCGCGAAAAGTATTGGTCCTGTTAAGCCTGCTCATTCTTCAATGGCGCTTTTGGGTCGACGCGTTTCACTTTCCTGATAAAGATGGACCTTCTAAACTTAAATATATTCAATAAAGATGTTCCAATATTGATTTCAGCTGTACATTCTCCTTTGAGAAAATCATTTTTTGGAATGATATGGAAAGATATGGCGGTTCGCATTTAACCCTTTCCTGTTAGATTACAGTGTTTTTTAAGTCCCTGTATTTTTATACTTGGGAAATATTGTGGAAAACGTAGAAGTTGCTTGTAATGTTTTCTACCCTACTGAACGATTGTCTTTTAGATAAAAATCAACGTAAATTTGTCGTCTGCAAAGCCTTCGAATTAGCACCAATTTTGTAGAACAGTAAAGTATTACCACACAATGACACTTCTGTATATCGTCGTCGTCGTTCTAAAACGACGTAACTACAGCTTGATTCAAGCTGTAGTTACGTCGTTTTAGAACGACGACGACGATATACAATCTTGGAAAGCTTTGTAAAAAAAAGGAGATATTTTTGTTACAAACACTTAATCCTTTTCTCACGTTTTCTACCCTAGATGGCGCTTGTTTTTAAATTTTATGTCTTCTGCAACTTCCTTTAAAACAGACCAGTCTAGAATTCTGTCATCTGGTAATAGGTTAATTTAATTGATGGATCAGTTACCCTGCTGACTGACCTGCAACAAGGCATTCGTTTGGGTTATAAATTAGATAATTTTGTAAAAGGTCTAGTCGGAGACATAAAACAAAAGAAAAATCGTAGACTGAAAACCTGTTCGTGTAAATACATATATGAATCCGCTTATTCATGCAGTTTGATTAAGACCTATATTTTTTCAAAGAAAACTTGATCTATACTCTGAAACTTAAAGAACTTGATTAAGTATGTGAATACCTCTGACGTAACTTCCCCCAGTGTTGTCCCTGTCTTTCTCAGTCTCTTCGGTGAAGTAGATTCAATGTGGGTATCGGCTTTCTCCTCGGCAAAACGCTTGGAAGAAAACAAGCTTCTCTTGACGTCGAACGAAAAGAACCTTCCCAATGGTTGTTTTCTTCCCTGTAATGATATGGTAAATTATTTTCAATAAATTAGTATCATTAAGCTTTATGTTTTGTGTAGATTATAGGTAATTCTCAGTAGCTAACCACTTTATAATTAACCAATCGATGGCCGCGCAAACTTACTTAATCAGACCATTCCAGTTACTCCAACAGATAGTCACACTTCGATTTTAATAGGCGTTATTTTGGAAAAATTGGCCAGTAAAATGTAAAAATAAATAGAATAGCTTGTTAGCGACCTAAACGTCGTAACTACAGCTTGAATAGATTTATGAGTAGCATCGGGTAACATTGAAATGGTTGGTTGGTGGTTGGTGAGCTTTTTTTACGTTGTCACAGGCTTTAGTTTCGCCGTTTAAGTCGCCGAATGGCGGCCAATATCGGGGTTAAAATATTGATTTCCTCTATTTGTTTAAGTCATAACATCGACGTAAGCTGACAAAATCGTCATATCGATACTATTTTATTTAAGAAAATATTTTGTTTTTTGTTACAAAATAGCTGCGTACTCGAAATTTTGTTCGTGGAGAACAAAGGAAAAGAGGATATTGCTTGTAACAACAGGCAAATTAGAATAAAAATAACATTTCATAACCGCATGCTTGTTGTCTGTTCTATTACACAAAAAAAGGACGGACAGACAGGTTAACGCAACATCACACAATCCCGCATTTTTAGGCGCCAAAGAACAAAGTTCGTACTTTTTTCTAGTACAAGAGGGTAAATAAATATTCAGGCATTTTAAAAACCACTACCTCAGTATAAGACCCTCTCGTGTCTGGCAATGTGACTGGGGTATCTGCAAAACAATCTAATGTGGCTTTGGCAAAACTTGGTGGAGTTATCATCTCCAGGTTGAAGTCTTCCTGACTCTTTATTGGACTCTCGGCTTCACGGAACATCCTGTAGGCCTGCAGAAAATATTTTAAACCCATTCCAACACAACGAAGTTTAAGACTAGTCCAAATTCGAAGATGATGCTAGAATTAATTTCACCTACGTGGACTTTCAAATATTTACCTTCCAGGACAGAAAACATTGTGGACACTGGCGAATATGCTTGTTTCAAAATGAATTGAGTGGGAACATGTTTACCCCCAGCGTTAATTCTAAAATTTAGACTTGGCCATATTGATAGGTCAGTAGACGTCATATTGAAGAGCATTTCAAAGAAGTAGCCACAGTATTGCGGACAACATTGTGGGGAAAGAAGAAATTGATTGGTACAAGAAATGTCTTCTTTTCCCACGATATTTTTTCAAGTCGAATATCACTGATACGCCAAACCGTAATTGTATGAAAAAGGGTGAAATGGCTCATCTGCTACAAAGAGTCAGCACAGATACCCCTAACCCCCCCCACCCCCCCCCCCAAAAAAAAAAAAAATACACCCAGAGAATGGACCTGCCAGATCGTGATTCCTCGACACTTCTACGAGTTCTTTAAGCTGACACCGGGGAAGCCTGAACATAGGACAGATCGAGCGTTATTTTTAGACTGGTCCAAATTGCAATTGAAATGACACCATCTTAGTGGTAAAAATATTGTCGCAAAGAAAAAAATGCTTGTTACGAGCTTGTGACAATGAGACACAATCCTTTGTAAACTGATACAATTCTTAACCCATTCCAACACAACGATACCTTTGGTCGCTCCCAAGAAAAAAGGCTTGAACGACATTGTTGACAATGGAGAAATTGCTTGTTTTAAGCAATTTCTTGATTATTCACAATGTTTTTAACTTCAAAAGACAAAAATGAGTAAGATTTCATCTGCAAGTTGAATAAGGGTAAAAAAGGCCTAGTGACAAAAAGCCCAGTGTACAAAAAGGCCCAGGTCAAAAAGGCCTGGCCCAAAAAGGCCCACATTTAAAACTGACCAAGAAGGCCCATATATGTACAAGTATAGAGAGTCATTATGGTTGTATTTTACTCAACTGTTAGCAGAAGTACATGCTAAGAAGTGCATATACCTTATTCTCCTACTTAAATAACTCTTTCCCAGATAATAATACTATATACTTCACAATGAAAGGACAAAAGAACTAACATTTTATTATCAAGACCTTGCTTTTCCACAACATTGCTATAAAGCCATTTTGGGAAAAGGATACCAGCCATACTTTATATTTATATTACTAAATTCTTTATGCCAACACCTTTCAACACACTTAATCAACATAAAACTGTCATTCTCAAGTTGGTTATTGGAAAGTGATTCTATACTGATCTATTTCAGTCAGTTTAAAAAGAAATTACAAAATGGCACAGTCAAAATGATGTCAAATGTTAAGATTGATTTCTGGGCCTTTTTGGTCAGATTTTTTTTAGTGGGCCTTTGTGGTCTGGGACTTTTTGGACTGGGCCTTTTTGGTCAGTTTTAATAGTGGGCCTTTTTGGACTGGGCCTTTTTAGATCTGACATTTGGCCTTTTTAACCCGACACCCTGTAAATGGGCTTGTGCAACTTCTTGGAATTTGGTCTAGTCTAAAATTATCGGGTTTTTTTTTTTTTTTTTTTTTTGGTTACATAATGATAACGAGATTAAAACAATATATCAAAACTACCAGTCGCCCATACCGCTCTGCACCTTTTACCAGCAAATCCTCAATTTTCTCATGTGCAAGAAAAATAGAATTGGAAAACAGTGTGGAAAGGACATTTGCTTGAAGCAAGCAGTATGTTAATTTTCACAATGTAGTCTTCGATAAGAATCAATGAAGGCGAAAAAAGTCAGGTTGTGCACATTGGTTTAAATACGATTTTGTATTTTTACATTTGTATTAAAATTATCTGTTACAAAATATCAATTATCAATCATGCAAGGTGACATTTTTTCTTAAGAACACTTACAATGATAGCTCACTTCTTTGAAAAATATCATGCTAGTTTCATATCAACCCATTAAGAAAAAACAATTTCAGACGAAATTTGGTCAAAAATATAAAATCTAGACTTACTAAATCCGGCACGTCCACTTGAAATCTGAAACAAGAATGACAACGTTACAGAAAATTGATCTCACAACACATACCCGACAAGACCACGTTACGCAATAGACAAGTGCAATAAATCACATTTGCATAATTAGTTGACCAATATGCACACGAGCTTGGTTTTATTAATAGAAAGTGAAAGAAGCAGATCAATTAAAGGATCCATTAAAGCGGCCCAAACAGGAAGATCAAAGACCTACCGCTACGCCCTACCAGAAAGCTTTTTTTTTTTTATTATTATTTATCAATTTATTTTTTAACCAACATGCGCTCATAACACATTGTAACTTAATAAAGTTTTAGATACAATACAATACAATTGTATTGTATCTAAAACTTTATTAAGTTACAATGTGTTAATAAAGTTTTAGACTGTTCCAATGAAGTTGCAGACGACAATTTCAAGTCGGTGGAATTTCAATTCAGAATGTTAAAAAAGGAAGAGAATACTTGTAGAAACACAGATGTATTTATTATTTCATTGATTTTTTTTTTTTCATTAAAAAACGGTATATGACGCAATGAATGTTATAATATTCGCGCTGCGGAGAAAAAGTTGATAAACAGTACCACTCGACCTTTGGTTTCGTGAAATATCAACATTTTCCCCCGCAGCTTAAAGCAAATACAAGATGTTGATCTCTATCGTAATATTAATTCCTTTTCTATCCAAATATGGTTTTCACAGACATAAATATACAGTTATTCTATGTCTCTGGTATTATAAAGAAAACTTGTACTAAATTTCAGTACTTATAAATTATATATTCCAGAACACAGATATTAAACGTTTTCGTACACGGAAAGGTATCAAACCTTCCATTCATTTTCAAACACGTTTTTAGACGAAAGCTGATAAAAGCAGTTACATTGATGTTAAATATGGGGCTTTAGCTTTGTTTAGAACACTAAGTCGGTTTGTTACGTAGAGGTGTTAGTTGAAAACAGAGCAAGTCCGCTCAAAACTCGCTCTTTTTAGGGCTTAGCGTCTAGGTTTTTATAACGCTGTTCCATTACCCTTTCCCAAACGACAAATTTTAGAATGGCCCAAATTCGAAGAGGTTGCAAAGACAAAGCAAATTGGTTTAAATTGAAAATTAAGGACCATATGTGGTAGAGACATTGTGAGAAAAGAAGAATTTGCTTGTTACATTGTGGTAATGTTTTTTTCCTACATTAAACTACTCCGATGCGGAAAAAATTGTGGTTATGTGGTTATCGGTTCAACCATTTCCCGTTTTTGGAAATTTTAGACTTGTCCAAATTGAAAGAGGCTGCAGACGACAATGAAAACTGGATGCTTTTTGAAATGAAACCATCCTATGTGGTGGAAAATATTGTGGGAAAAGGAGAAATTGCTTGTGACAAGCAATTTCTTCTTTTTCAACTATGTTTTCTCAAGCATTAAATCACAGGAACGAAAAATCCCGTGTTTGAACGGGAAAGGACGTTTATGTCTTTGTCGACGATTTTAATGTGGATGTCGTTAGAGTCGGCCAAAGTCAGTGAGCGCGGCCAGCAATGCGCAAATTTCATTTCCTCGGTAGAGGTGATAAATTTCTCAAGCAGCGCATTTCACAGGTTATGATTGTTACATTAATTTTTATTCTTTCAATTGATTTCTATTTCTTTGGTAATATAGAAAAACTCAATATGTCAACACTGTACTCGGCAAAAAAGATCGAACAAAAAAAAATGTCATGCTTTTGTCCAGAATTATTCCCGATCTACGCGAAAAAATGACGAAAAAGTATGGGATTTTTTAAATTTTTTTTTTAACCGTGATCTTTTAACAAATCGCGGATGTCAATCAATGAATCAATCGACCATCAAATAATTCAGTCATACCAGAAAAGAATTTTGAACTACAACATTGGTCGCCATTCATTAATCTTCTCTGTTGGTTTGATGACTTAAACGTCGTAAATATAGCTTATTCAAGCCGGAGTTAAGACGTTAGGTCGCGAATCAACCATTCTATTTTTGTTACATGCTACTGGCAACGAGTTCTGCTAAATAACACCGTTTAAAATGGAAGCGAAACTTCCTGTCGGGGCCAGCGATTGGTCAATTCTACGTGTGTGCAAAGTCAGGCTGCACATCCGCATTTATGTGCATGTAAAAGAGAAAGACGCTTCATTTGGCGAACTTAGCGTCGTATCTACAGACTGAATAAGCCAAATAACCCAAATGCTTCAGATTATAGTTTACTGGTTATTGTTGCAGTTCAAGGTTAACTTCCTGTCAAAAGAATGGTATGATTGGTCCATCGGTTTTTTTAGGAGATTTTTTGGCAGACTCCCCATATCCAAACATAAAGATAGCATCAAGAACATCCTGCATCATCGTTTAGGCGGGTTTTTTTTTTTTGCGTATTTCGTCATATCTATGACAGCATATATGATATTCGGATTCTACAACTTTCAAATTACAAAATTTCATAAGCGATCCCTTCTTTCTAGTCCAAAACTTCTGCCTGATTCTATTTCTAATGAATGGGAATGAGCCTGAAGCTGTTAGATTTGTTCTTTAATTATCGATTTGGATCATTTGTAAATAGTTTTCAAACGCGAATTCAGTTTTAAAACTACAAAATGACCGACATGGATCGCCATTTTTGTGAAAATGTTTATCTTTCTGGCGGCTTGAACGTCAAAACTACTGAATATTCAAGCTGCATTTACCGCGTTAATGTCACAAATTAACACATTTAGTTTTTATTACATGCTACTGACTATAAATTTTGCAAAACAACGCCGATAAAAATCGAAGCGATAGTTTCTTTGGAGTCACCTGTGGCCACCGATTGGTCAATTTGGGAATCGTTACGGGAATTTGTCAATGCCTAACATCAGAAAGATAGCATGCAAAATTTCAAGGACTTTTTAAATCTTCCAAGCGAAAACTGTCCACACCTCACAAAAACCACAGTGCTCTTACCGTAACACAACTAATTCCATACAATCCCAGTTTTTCACGCCCGACAAGAAAAAGTTTTGAAAATACTTTGGGGGAAAGTAAGCAACTTCGTCATGCCAACTTCAAATCTAGACTAGTCTAAAAAAATTGTTAATATTCTAATGGATTAAACCATTGCCACACATTTACTCTTTGGCGACTTATTTAGAATTTCTTTAGGAATATTGCATGAAAAGAAAAAGTTGTGTGTTTGACCTGACATTTATTTTCAATTTTAAGCAACTTCTTTGACTTCGGGCAAGTTAGAATTTTTGTCGCTTATGGAGTCATACTTTTTTTTTTTTTTTTTACAATAGACAATTTTATTAGACGTAAGCTCTTTCGAGCTTCTTGTCATACAAAATTTACAATGTTTAACAATTTCAAAGAATAACAATAAACATGGCATATTATAAACGTGAAATATTTTTGGTTAGTATAGATGTTTCGGTGTTAATATGGAAGAGAGGTAGGACTAGAGTGACAGGTGAAGTTTAAGTTATCGGAATATGCTTATGCATTCAGATTTTTTTTTTTTTTTTTTTTTTTTTTAGTTAATATACATAGTACAGTCAATCCTCTTTAGACCTATCAATCAACTCAATATTTCAAATGTTGGTATCATGTCCAAATAATCACCATGGCGTTACATAATGTAGACAAAATATAAACAAAATGGCACAAATACATTCATATACTTGCATTTATAATTATATTTTTTCATTTTGGACAAGCTATAGCTTGAAATTCAAGCAAGGAGCGCATATTTCCAGGATGGTGTTTCCCAATTATCAATCAGCTTTGTCGAAAAAAAAACACAAAGCTGATTTTTGGGATCTCTTAAATTTAATGTTGCACAGTGTAGGTAAGTAACAGTGTGTCAATAATGAGCACACTGTGCATTTCCTACGCTGCCCCGATAATATTCACATTTCGTAAGCCGTTTCACAATACAAAACCTGGATTTGGCGCACAGTGTACTTGAACGTAGTTATTTGAAAAGCATACTCATGAGATTTATAGCCCTACAGACGCCCTTTTGAATTTGTACACGCCCTGCGAGTATATAAGCGGTAATGGTGTATCATTTTTATTCAAACATCAAATTCATCATAAATAAGTGAAATTCACATTTTTTTTTATTAATTTATTTTATTTTATTTTTTTTTCTAAATAAGAAGAAAAACGTTCCAATCCTATTAACTAATATGTTATACAATTATAGCTTCTATACTTGGGCTTGTACAAAATTCTATGGGTAAGTTTTTTTGTTTCTGTGTGGGATCAATAGGAAGATAATCAAAATTAAATAATTTACGTTTATTTCTATAAAAAATACAATAAAGCATTATTTACAAGTAGTAAAGCAGCAGTTGTCGCAAAACTCGCAGGATGGTCATTAAAAAACCGTGATAACTCATTATCAGACCATATAAATTATAGACTGGGCCAAATTATAAGTTTCAATGTTGAAAATTGTTTCTCAAAGGGTATAAAACTTTGTGGGAAATTGTGCAGTTGCTTGTTTGAACAAAATTTTATTGTCCACAAAGTTTCTTCATTTTTTTTATTGGCGTGTAAATGCACAAAGAAAATATTCAAAGAAGTAGAAGATTCCTATACAAAAAAACATTTTTCATACCGGAAGAAAAAATAGTAGATAATAATAATAAAGCTTGCTGAAAAATATTTCTTCATTCCCAAATGTTTTCCGATTCCCTTTCCACGAGATGCGTAGAAAGGGGGTTGTGTGGGAATAGGTTACGTTTTTTTTTAAGTTGTGTGTGTGTGATTTTTTTTTTGTTGTTGTTGTTGTTGTTGTTTTTTTTCAATACTACTGTTGGTTAGTCGAATCCATAATATTGATGTATGCATGAAGAAACAAAGGATAAACCAAATTTGAGTAGCAGTAGTTTCTACCTTTACTGTTGTTACAAGAAAATTCATTTTTTCTTGTCATCGATTTGCATCCAGAACATTGCACCTTAGATTCAAGCAAGCTTAATCTGGGAATTACGCTCTCTCAGGCTATAACCCATTCCCACACAACAAAATTTTAGACTGGCCCATAGAATCTGCAGGCGATAATCTAAGGTTTGACGAATTTTTATTTATTTATTTTTTTTTTCTCTTTGATTCCAACAACTTCTTTATTTTCCTCAATATGCCCGGGGGCGAAAATAAGGACTCTTGTAGGAATGGATAAAAAAATGTCAAGCAGAAATTGCTTTGTCGAATACGTAGTATTCACATAAGAAAGAAGATAGATGCAACTTACTTTGTCATCTTCCTATACATTCAATCCAGCACTAATAATTCTCTACAACAAACGAACGTAAATTATAACCGGTCATCAGAATCCGGATTATTTATTTTCTTTCTTGTCTTCAAACAACCAATAGAATTGCATGCCTCCAAGATTTTCTAACACATCGTATTTGCTTGCAACACCTTCTTTCAAGTACACAAGGAAATGACACTTTTGCCCTCTGAGATTTCCTCTTTTGACAGTGAAAAAAGTTCTCCATTGTGAATAGCCTGGAAATATAGCGGTCTCCGATCGAAGATGAAATCATCAAAGATTTGAAAAGATCAATTAAACATTATTTACAAATCGGTTAATTGATATTATATACTTGAATGAATCAATTAGTCGATTTAGGGATTAACAACTGGTCACGTGTGACAAACAAAATAACAGGTGAATAACATAAAGGAAAACAACAACAGCAAGAAACCCTCATTTCTAACTAAATTTTTACCCCCTCTCACTCCTCATTTAACACAACAGGATAATCTTTAATTTTTTTTATATTATTTATATGCCATGTTGCCCTTATTGTATTGTATTGTATTGTAAATATTTGGCCAAAATAAAAATTCTCTTCTGATATATGATCCGTCTGAGATTGTAGTTCAGATGCCATTTCACGCAGATCAGAACATAAAATTCAAATAGTTTCAACCAAAAACAGACCGAGCAATGCGTGCATCGCCAAAGGGTTGCCGAAACTATTCGCATTCGACTCGATTTCCGAATTTATGAATAATTGTTTTAACTCGTCACTTAACCTCCTTGGTGTAACATTACATTCTTTATTTCGACGTAAAGCACATAGGCTCATTGTCAAGACATTATAATACAAAATGCATGATAAGGAAATGACAAACTTTAAGATTGACAAGTTTGAAATTAACATAGGCATGATTTTTTAAAGAAAAATTATAGAACCAGCCGCTGCGTGTGTGAGTCGAAAATATTGTATTATCTAACTTATATTTCTAAGTCATGTATTTTTCTATTATGAAAAGCTTATTTCAAAAGGCTGACAATCTGGTTAGCGATGATAAATTTGATGTACTTTGTATTTAAAAGATCAGCAATTATGCACATTTGCACTTTTGGGAACTTTTTGATAGTTTCATTATGAAATGGACAACAGAGAGGAAAGTGAAATTTATCTTCAACCTCATCTTTGGTGCATAATTTACAACATCTTTCATTTTGATACCGACTATACAATATATAGAGTTATGTTGAATGAGTAGTCATGGAATGCATATTTTTTAAAAGATTTACGCGAAAACAATAAAACAAAGGATCTGTCGAGTTTTTTATTAATTTTTAATGCCGACTTTAAAAAAGTTCGGGATTTTATAAAGACAAATCCGATATTCTTTTCTCAATATGAGATATTTTTTTGCAATAAATCACTAAAATTCAATAGAACTCGTCGATCTATGAATTCCAGCTATACACATAAGGGATTTTGTAAAATGACGTCATGAAAGCGATATCACGTCATTTTGGCATTAACGAAAAGGCGTCAACTTATGTAATACACTGGTATAATATCACCCCTGTTATATCAAAATCATTCAACATGTTTATTAACTTCCGGACCGAAGGTCGTATTATAACAAAGTAGTTTTTGTATGGTACCAATCATAAGACCATTTTTGTTACTGTTTAATCCTTTCTCGTTTATTGAAATTTTAGACTGGTCCATATTGAAAGAGCATGTAGACGAGAATGAAAATTTGATGCAATTGATAATGAAACCATCGTATGCGGTAGAAAATATTATGGAAAACGCAGAAATTGCTTGTCACAAGCAATTTCTTCTTTTTTCCACAATGTTTTCCCAAGAATTAAATCACAGCAATGTTAAATACCGGGTATAATCAAGAAAAGGGTTAATACATTTGTTAAGTTTGTGGTACGAAAAAATTTATGGGACCTGAACATTCAGATTCTGATAATAGTGAGAGATTTACCCTTTATTTCATCGTACGGCGATAAAATCACATAACTACGGCTTGAAGATGCTAGAGATGTAATATTTTGGTCACCTAACGACGATGTTTCAATAAACCCCTTACAAGACGATAATGTTTTAGACTGTTCCAAATTGAAAGGAGGTGCAGGCGAAAAATTTAAAGTCTGAGAGAATTTCCTACAATATCTGCGCAGGGCGATAAAACCCAATAACTACAGCTTGAAGATGCTGGAATTGTGAAGTTTTGGCCATCTAACGACGGTGTTTCAATTAACCCATTACGCGAAAGTATTAGACTAATCCAAATTGAAAGGAAATGCAGTCGACATTTCATCTTTTTTTTTCCTTAAATTTGAGATTTTTCAGCTTTCTGGGCAGAGAATATTAAAGCTTGTTGCAAGCAATACTTTCTCACAATGTTTTCTAAATTGTTTTTTCTTGAGGGTTGTCAAATGCGTCACTGTATTGAAATGGGTTAACTCTAAGAATTGATCACCTTTGACAATGTGATCAACGCTAATAAAAATTCTAAACTTTAACCCTTTCCTGTTTTTGAAATTTCTGACTGGTCCAAATGGAAAGAGGTTGCAGACGACATTCAAAATTTGATTCAATTTGATTTGATAGAAAACTTTGTGGAAAAACGAGAAATTGCTTGTTACAAGCAATTTCTTCTTTTCCACAAGTATAAAATCACAGCAACGTAAAATTCAGGGTTTGCCCAGGAAAGGGTTAATCCGCGAATCTGCAAAAGAAGTTTTCCTACTATGCAATACAACCAGCACCATCAATTTGTCGTAGCGGATTAGTCTTCAATTTCATTAAAACTCGTTTCGATTTGAGAGCCGCCGTCATAGCGAAGTCGGTAGCGTGCCAGACTCCTAATTTTCAATCAAGTGTTGACATCGGTTCAATCCCCGGCGGCGGCACCTATCCATTCCGGCATTTGTCGCTCAGCAATGCATAATCGTAAGCCTTAATGGGATAGCAGCTGGAGGCTAGGAAAGGATGTAGTGGAAGAACTGGTGTGAGAAATACCAGGAATCCATTGTTAGGAACTCCAGCCGCCGCGATAAGACTGAGGTACTCTTAAAAGTGGCATTAAACCTATTCAATCAATCAATCAATCATTCCACTAAATGTTATGCATTTATTATTTTTGTCTTACCCAATACCAAACGATATATTTTTAGACCTTGTCCGAATTGAAAGAAGTTACAGCCGACAAGTTGAGGTTATTAGATCTTTATAATATTTGTCTTTGGGAATAAAACTTTGTGGATAATGAAAAAAACGCTTGTAACAAGCAATTTCTCCATTTTCAACAATGTTATTCAAAGGCTTTTCTTGGGAGCATTAAAAAGCGTGATTGTGTGGGAATGAGTTGACGTGCCTATGATAAGAATGCCTTTCTTTGAAAAATAAAACTAAATTTTCAAACAATTGCTAAACTAAAGGAGTGTCGGGTTCTATTGGTCTCAATTCATACAAAGTAAATTTTTGTTGTTGTTTTAAAATAATTCTCATTATTATTACTATTTTTTAGTTTAAAAGAAATGAAAGAATCATACTGGCGAAAGTATGGACTTATAATTAATTTCCTTAACTCTTTACTTTTTTAATTTTTAAATTTGTCCGAATTCACTGGGTTAAGGGACGCCATTATAAAGTTATTTCAATACAAAAAGTGACCGACCAAAGCGTGATAGAAAATAATGCGTTAATAAAAGAAATTGGTATTCTGAGCAATTTTATTTTTTTCAAAAATATGTTCTCAAGGGAACGTTAAATCAAGGTTTGTAACGGACAAAAGTTCAATGTATTTTGGTTAAAGTGTCAACGTGTTGACCTGCTATTCCAATTTCTGTTTGTTACACATAGCTAATTGTTCACCCAAAATCACTTAAATTGACTGTAACAAAAGTAGAAAATGAATTAATTGATATACAAAATAATGTTTGATTAACCCTTTCAAGCCTTTGACGGGTTGATTTTCCATCGGAGACTGCTATATTTCCTGAACTTTGTCAAAAGAGAACTTTTTTCACCTTTTTAAAACGGGAAATCTTAGGAGCAAACTTATTCCTGAAGTGTCATTTCCTTGAACACCATAAAGAAGGTGTTACAAGCAAATATAAATTTTAAGAGATTTTAGGATACCGCATTTGATTGGCCGATTCTGGTATGCGAGTCTGAATAAATTCTCTGCTAATCTCATGTGAAGTTTTAGTGCTACTAGGGTATTTCAAGTTTTGGAGTAATAACAGAAAAATGAGGTAATTTAAACTTGATTATAAAGCGACCAAACTTTTATATTTAGAATGGTATTGCACGAGACGTAACTGCCAAGTCATGACGCATTAAGCCTATTACAATGCAACAAAATATTAGACTAGAATTAATTGAAAGATGTTACACAAATTGGTGAATTAAACATAATATCTTTATCTTTTGTTGAAAACATTTTGGACATTTAAGAAATTCTTAACAAATAATTTCTTCCTAGTCCATAAAGTTTTTCAAACATCTTCAGGGGCGAAAAGACAGTTTTATTTTTGGCATAGAAAAAATGTGGGTAATGAAAAATTGCTTTTCAGAAAGCAATTTCTTCATTTTCCGCAATCTTTCACTAGATTTCATCATTTTGCGGTGTGAAAACCGGGACCATTCTGCATAAATTCAAGAAGGGGTTGTAATGCAAGATCACCTTAGATCTGATGTCTATACCAAATTGATAGATCTCTTTTCCGTGACTGGTATTAAGCCCATTACAAGACGGCAAAATTTTAGACTGGTCCAAATAGAAAGGAGTTGCAGACAACAATATAAAGTTTATGAAATTTAGGATTTTTTTTCCTTTCCGGGTAGAAAAAAATGTTGAAAATGAAGAAATTGTTTGTAACAAGCAATTTCTTCATTTACCACAATGTTTTTTAATGCTTTTTGTTCTTTGGGGCGTCTAAAAGCGCCACTGAGTGGGAATGGGTTATCCTTTTCCTATACAAATCCGAGATTTTACCTCACTGCGATTCTTTTCTATATTTGAGAAAACATTGTGGAATAAAGAAATATTTTGCTAGAAAAAAATACCCCTTTTCCACATCATTTTCTACCACGTAGATTGGCTTTATCTCATTTGACCGGTCTAAAAGTAAGAAAATAATACGGAAAAGGTTTAGTAAATATAAAAATGAGAGGACGTGCATAATGACGTTCCAAAACAATATTCACTGTGTCGGTAAAATGATGTTTATTTAACAGGAAACATCAGGGACAATGAAGAAATTGATTGAACAGGAAACGTTGTGGACAATGAAGAAATTGCTTGATACAAGCAATTTCTTCATTTTCTACAATGTTGACATAAGCGCGTAAAAAGAGGGGTTGTGGGGGAATGAATCAAGCTGTGGTCTCGATATTGTGATTGTCCATCGTTGATATTTACATTGGACATGGCTATCGGCAAGTTTAAAATATGTTGCATATATCGTCACATTTCAAGTAGTTTACGATGACTTTAATGTATCAAATGTCAGGATGTTGGCAGAATTTTCGTCTTCTATTACCAACGACTTCATTCGTTAGCAACTTTTATAAATATTATAATAATTATTAGCAACTGACATATTATCAACAGTAATTTACGAATAAATACAATATAAACAAAATCAGGACGCTGGCAGAAATTTGCGTATAGTTTCCACCCACGATGCAGACCGTATGCTACTGTTTTTCATGTATATTGGAAACTGACATATAATCAACAATAGTTTAAGATTAAATACAATATGTCACACGTCAGGATGCTGACAGAATTGTGCGTATCGTCGCTACTCACGACGTCGACCGTATGCTACTGTTTTTCATGTATATTGGAAATTGACATATTATCATTAGTTGTTTACAATTAAAAACAATATATCACACATCAGGATGCTGACAGAAATTTGCGTATTGTCGCTACCCACGTTATCTATCGTTTACTACTATTTTTCATGTATATTGAAAACTGATACCTGATCAACAGTAGTCATGATAAAATGCAATATATCACACATCAGAAAAGTGACAGAATTTTGCGTATTGTCGATTCCAACATTATCCGTCGTTTGCTACTGTTTTTCATGTATATTGGCAACTGACAAAGCATCAACAGTGGTTAACGATAAAATATAATATATCACACGTCAGGATGCTGGCAGAATTATGCGTTTTATCGCTTCACACGACGTCGATCAGTTGATTCACCTTTCTATGTATGTTGATAAGTGGCATAAGGCCCGATATATGTGAAGCAATGTCAACAGTAGTTGTTATGAAAACAGTATATAATAGGTTGAATTTTCAGCTGTAACATTTTTGTTGCCACTTTAAAAAAAATAGTGCTGATCAAATTAACCAAACGTGGCTGTCAAATATATATTCAGTTGACAAAGAAAAAGCACTTAGGCTGGAAGATTACTTTGACACCAACATTGGCTACCATTTGTATGAAGCATTTTTGTCGATTTGGCGACTCGAAAATCGTTACTGCTGTATTCACGACATTACGGTCGCCAACCAACAATTCTACTTTTTGTAACATGCTACTAGCAATAAATGTTGTGGTACGAAAAAGTACGATTATTATCACCAAATGGCCATAAACCCATCAAAACACGATCCAGCTTTTTTGCGCTCCTCGAGAAAAATAAAATAGATTAACATCTTGCAGAATTCTTTTTCACAGCATTGTCTTCTTTTACGATTTTTTTTCATCGACTTAGGCTGCAATTTACTTTCATCTGGACCAGTCAAAAATCTTGTAATGTATTTACGATTGATTTTGTTGTGTTCGTTAACGCATTCCTACACAATAACGCCCCTCCCCATAAGAAAAACATTCTTTAAAACATTGTGTAAAATGAAGAAAGTAAATGGAGAAATTTTAAGTTTGGAAAAATAAAGGATTTTCTTTTCGCTTTCTGTGTACAAAACAAATGAAAAAATAGAAAGTGCCTTTTTAAATTGTCTTCTAAAAATCCCTTTCATTCGGACCAGTCTGGGTTTTAATTAAGAACGTGCCTGTTTTAATTGTCGTCTTAAACTCCCTTTGATTCGGACCAGTCTTAATTTTTGACGTCTTGTAATAGGTTAACGGGACGAAGAAGTCCGATAACTATCATCCGATGACACTTCCTTCTATCACTAACTGAGGAAGTCATTAACGTTGAACAAATTAGAGACGATTCTCTACTACTCGCAATTAAGTCATTTTTCTCCAAAATTGCTAATTGGTACAAAATCTTTTCTTTGCTTCTGGCCTAAATGATGTCATGTGATACGTATTTAAGTCGGGAAACAGACAAATCGAAAACATATCGATATAAGCAACTTAAGCAACTTAACTTAAAACTAAGACAGTTTGAAACGAAAATAAAAAAAAATAAAGCAACGATACGAAACATTCGTTTGACATTATTATTGTCCTGATCAAATAGTATAAATTATAACTGAATAGGGAAAATTTCACCGAGTAAACATCTCAGGTACGTACAAACACGAAAACGGACGTCTTGGTCTGGCTGTTTTGCCAGGAGTGCTTGGACTTGATCACTTGAATGAGGATTTGAAACGGTCGTTTTAACTTCATAATTTTACTGGGAATTTCTAAATATACTAGAACAACCCATAGGCACAAAATCCAACAATTACGCACTCCAAGACAAAAAGGTTTTGAAAACATGTTTCAAGCAATTTTGATATCCACTATGGTTTCTATCTGAAATGGGCAAAGACTCTCTGAATACCACCAGCTTTAAATTGTCTTCTGCAACTTTTTTTCGATAAGACTTTGTACTAAGGAAATTAATTATCCCATTCCAACACAGTATCGCTTTTGGACGCTTCTCAAGAAAAACAATTGAGAAAGCATTGTGTAAAATCAAGAAATTGCTTGTAGCAGGCAATTTCTTCATTTCCCACGATGTTTTCCATCCAGAAAGTTGAAAAATCTAAAATTTCATAAACTTTGAATTGTTGTCTGCAACTCCTTTCAATTTGGACGAGTCTAAATTTTGTTGTGTAGGAGTTGATTAAATAGTGATATTATATAGACGGAGAAATTGCTTTTAACCCATTACCAGAGAGCAATTTTTCGGACTGGTCCAAATTTAAAGGAATAATTGCAGACGACAACTTAAAGCTTATGAAATGTTAAATTTTCAACATTCTAGATAGAAAACATTGTATAAAATGAAGAATTGCTTGTAACAAGCAATTTCTTCATTTTGCACAATGTTTTCCAAATTATTTTCCTTGGGGGGCGTCCAAAAGCGTCATTGTGTGGGAATGGGTTTTTGCATCAGAAACTAAATATGTAAAATCTTAGGTATACATGTATTGTTTTGCAAATTATTTTTGAAATAAGGCCAGGTTGCTAATTTCACCGAATCACTTCCTACTGTTTCTTTCTAAAATGTTTTCGTGAAGAAACTTTTTTTATCTTTTAAAAAACAAAGAGAATATTTTTTGTTTTCGTGGAGGTATGAAACGAATAAACTTATCACTCTCCATTTCCTTACACAAATCTTCAACATCTCAGCTTCTCTTCCAAATTGTATAAAGAATTTGAAACTGTATATTGTTCGTTTATTAGTAATGTTTTGTTTTGAGTTATTGTATGTAATTGTATAATGTCAAGAAACTGTTAAGTTTATTATTATAATGTCAAGAAACTGTAAAGTTTATGTCTATAGCATATTCATATATGAGTTCGTATTATATATTGCCATACAAAATCGTGTATTTCCTTCCCGCTGAGGAGGAAATGTAGAAAACCGTTGAATCAACCAAATGCGTTGACATTTTGAGTTGTTCTATAGTCGTCGAAATATAGAAAGGAAAAGAAATAATATTATGACTGAACAAAAGCTTGGTATTGGTTCAATTATAAGTCGTAAAAGGATTTAAAATGACACCACTACTTTCGTTCGATTTGTAGGTGAAGGTCGGATAATATGAGACCGAAGAGACCAGAAATATAGAGATATTGTGCCTAACGTTATCTTTGAAAGGTCACTTCAACAAAGAAAATAGCTTCAGGTTTTTGGTTAAAGGCTGCTCCAATATCAGGATGGGTTGGGCTATCAGAAACCGAGAAAATATCAAATGATCAAATATCAAATGATTAAAGTAAGGGTTGAGATGCCGGAAATGGTTCATAGAATAAACGTCAGTAAAAGTCATAAAAGGCTATCGCGAATGAGTTCAAACATTATTATTACGGCTTAAATAGCTAAAGCTACAAGTTACAAGCCAAACGAGGTTATGTGAAATGGTATAAAGGAAAGTCAACTTAACTTATTCTAAAAGAAGAAATGTTGTGGAAACAAGAAATTGCTTAATACCTTACTGTCTGGCGGGAATTGTTGTTTTTCGCTCCCGCTTGAGCTTTCCCATGTTAAACATATTTTTATTCATTTATAACGACTAATCGATGATTAAATACGATGCTGTTCTAAGTGTCTACACAATAAAGAGCACTTAGAACAGTCCCGGGATTAACCCTCGATAATAACGATAAAAAATGTATATATCACATAGAAAATTGCCAATAGAAAGTACGACGTTGTAAAAACCCAGACGTTAAGCCATAAAAGAGCGAAGTTTGAGCAGACTTGCTCACTGCTCAACCACCACTTGTTAACTACGTTACCAATCGACTTTATGATCTAAACAAAGCATAAGCCCCATATTTCCCATCAATGTATCATCATTTTTATAATACGTATCTGATTTTATCAGCTTTCGTCTAAAAACATGTCTATAAACAATTATAAAATTCGAGATATTTTTGCAAACGGTCTCATTTCAAATTCTATTTAGTTTGGGAACGTAAGCTTTGTAAGTACAGAATTTTGTCTCCGTAATTCATATGCTTTTTTAATTATTTTCATTTTTTTTTTTTTTTTTTATCTTTTATTTTTTATTTTTTTTTTTTTATTTTTTTTTTTGGGGGGGGGGTGAAGTTTTGAAGATCAGAACGTTGTTATTCAATGTGTATATTAATGTACAGTTGCTTTTAAGATGCAAACTTAAAACATAGGTCGTTCATTTAGTTCAGTGATTTTTTTATTCTTTATAAAACAAAAGGGACTATTTTAATGATGAAATTTACATCGGCTTGTTTGTTGTTTGCGTTGCCAGAGTTCCCTTATATATTTTCATATGTCGGAATTATCATTATCAATATAATGCGCTTTTTTATTATTAGTAGTACTATTAGTCTTTAAACTTTTTTTTAAATTTTCTTTTAATCGTTAAATTTCATTATATGGAATACTACAAAAATGCATTTCGTTATGAATAAAATGACAGACCCAAGGCAAAAGCACCAGACCTTATTAACGAGCATGTGTTACTTTAAGACCGCATATTGGTCGGGCGCATCAGTAGGTCTTTGATCTTACTGTTTGGGGCGCTTTAATGGATCCTTTAATTGATCTGTTTATTTCACTATCTATTGAAAGCACCAAGCTCGTGTGCATATTGGTCCACTAATTATGCAAATGTGGTTTATTGCACTTGTCTATTTCGTCACGTGGTCTTGAAGACCAAGACTTTTCGAGGTCTGGCGGTGTTGGCTAAATTTATCATTTCTTATTTTAGGTTTGAAGTGGAAGTTCCAGAAATCGTAAGTTTTACTTTAACTTCTTCTTTATTTATTACTTTATGGTTTCATCGTAGATGTTCGACCAAACTGTCGTAACTAAATCTGAAAAACAGCTGATGTTGTTTTACGTTTCACAGAGTCGACCTGAAGTTAACCCATTACCACGCTTACAAAGTTTTAAGCTGGATCACATTGAAAGACAATTTCAATTTGATGAAATCTTAGTTTAAACGTTTTCATATTTTTGGACAGAAAAAAGGCAATATCTTCACTACCCAGATCTGAAAAATAAAATATATTCGCTTCATTTCTTAACCCGTACACATACAATAAAATTTTAGATTAGTCCAAATTCAAATATATTGCAGACGACAATATAAAGTTGATGTATTTTTAAAATCTTTTGCATTCTGGGTAGAAAACTGTGGATAATGAAGAAATTGCTTCTAACAAGCAATTTCTTCTTTGTCCACAATGTTTTCCAAAGCTTCTTGCATCATGAAAATTGCTGAAAGCTAGTCAGAGCCTTCAGAGGTTTACAATTCTGTAGCATTGGATTTAATCAACTGCCTCTCTCTAGGAAACGCTAAGATAGACGAAGTGTTTGTCCGACTCTATAAGCATTCGTCACAATGGAATCGAAACGAATAAACCATTTTATAAGCCATTGGACGTTCGATTTCATTGTATATATTTATATGTGTGTGTACATTTCATTTTCAGGCCTACAAGATGTTCAAGTTCAGTTCTGCCGAGAGTCCAGTTAAGAGCCAAGAAGATTTCAACGTTGAATTTATGATTACCCCACCGACTTTTGACAAAGCCTCTTTGGATGGTTCTACGAGTTCGACAGATACACCAGTCACCAACACAAACGATATGAATGGATCCTATACAGAGGTAGTTTTTCTTTGCATTCGCTAGTCGATCATTTTCTGAGTTAAAGGATTCACCTATCATACTTGCCGTTTGACGTGATTAGTTCTAAAGAAATACAATAGTGTATTTCCTTATGCGGCGGACTTTCCCCATGGAATTCATGTGTAAAGGAACCGTCCATTTTCACTAGTCGATTTACCCATTCCTGTACAAACCCGGGATTTTAGGTCATTATGATCTTATACTTGAGAAAAAATTGTTGAAAATGAAGAAATGGATTGTAACAAGCAATTTCCCCTTTTCCCACAATATTTTCTGCCACATTGGATGGTATCAATTCAAATCACCTCCAATTTTCATTGTTGTCTGCAACCTCTTTCAATTTGGACCAGTCTAAAATTTCAAGAAACGGGAAAGGCCTAACCTATTACCAGATGAAAAAATTGTAAGTCCGAATTTAGAGACGACAAATTCAAAAATCGATTGTCTGTCTTTCTGCGTTGAAAAAAAATGTGGAGAATAAAGAAACGCTTGTACCGAGCAATTTCTTCATTTTCCATATTGTTTTCCTGAATTTTCTTGACAGGCGTAAAAAGGCGGGATTGTGTGGGAATGGGTGAAATGACACCCAAATAAATATATTTCGCTTCATTGGTCTTGCCCTATTAAAAAAACGTATTCTTAAGATAGGTAATATTTTAAATGTAGGATATAAAGGCACAATAAATATTAAAACGCATATATATATACACACGTATACATAAGCAAATAATGTCTATGTCTGGAAACTGAAAATAGTTGAAGTTACACATTTAAGTACAAAAAAGTCTCAAGGTAAAAAACAGTTTTGTGCTGTTGTTGTACGCTTTTAAGAAAAGACACCGTTGCGGAAAATCACGAAATTCCACCCAACACGTAATTCTATCTTTAAAGAAATCGACAATGTTTCCCCATACAAGTATTTTATAACTCGTTGTGATAAGCAATTCGCCTTTTCCAACAATGATATATACCCGATTTGGTAATAAATTCGGACTAATCTCAAATTCACTCGTCTTATAAAATTTGACCTATAATATGACCAAGAAGAGAAAAAAAAACAATTGGATATTTTTTTAATAGTACAAGGGCGATATGACACTAGAGTAATACCTAAGCAAATGAACTCGAATCCAACGGTTTTGCCAAAATGACGTCTCAGCGCATGTAATGGCGTCATTTTACGAACGGTATTGTATATTTCGCGGAATATAATATATCGAGGATTTCTATATCAATTTCAAAAGTTGTTGTCATATTAGAATATTAAATTCGTGTTCATAAAGCCCCGAATTTATCAAACTCGTCATCTTAAACAAATAAAAACTCGGCAGAGCCTCGTTTTTATCTGTTTATAGATTAGTCGTTCAAAAAATCCTCTATTAATTTCATTATTTCATTATCGTAGGGACGAAAACGACCACTTGGACGATTCCATTCATTTGACGTCAAGAGAAGCTTGTTTTCTTCCAAACGCTTTGCTGACGAGAGGGCCGACAACCACACAGAATCTACATCGTCAAAGAGACTGAGAGAGACTCAGACCGCACTGGAAGAATTTTCATTTGAGGTATGAAATCAAAACGTGACAGCTTCTTAGCAAATGTCCTATCCCCCCTATCCTTCTAGAATTCGATTCAAAATCACTAAGTAGAACGGAGACATTGTTTGTCTAAGCAGTACAGTTTAACTTGAATTAATCGACCTCTCAAAAGACGACCGAAAGGTGGTCGTTCAAGGGGGTGGTCGCTGACTACATTTTCATATGATAAAGGGCCTACTGTATATACAATACAATATGATACAATAAGTTTAATGCATTAAACATGTTTACAATGTTTACAGCAAGCAAACATACAAAAAACATATGAGGGATCGGTTCGATTGCATTCTGGAATTATTGCAGGACTCTCACTTAACCCATTCCTATACTATGACGCTTTTTAAACGCCCCTCTATGAAAAACATTGTGGAAAATGAAGAAATAGCTTGTTACAAGCAGTTTCTTCATTATCCAGAATGTTTTCTGTCCCCAAAGATTTCATAAACATTAAATTGTCGTCTGCAACTTCTTTGAATTAAGACTGGTCTAAAATTATCATGTTGGAAATGGTTAATCTTATATTGATGGAACTCATTAGTATCGTCTAATTAGGACGATTCAAATGAGATCAACCAACGTAGGACTCAGTTTTGATAATCTTAATAGGAAAAACCCCATTTTTTTTTAAGGTTAACTTGATTCTGGTCGCTTAATAGGAGCTTCCTTAATAGGGCGGGTCTCTTTAGTTAGACTGACATGAGGTGGTACCATGACATGCAGAGCAGGTGTGATTTTATACACAGTAAAACAATTACGTGGACGAAATAACATTTGTCTAGTATGATATTTTTGCAAATGAAGTGAAAACTGTATTAACGTCTTTTCGTTATAGTAATAAAGATTGAAATGGAGCCACTTTGAAAACGGCGTTATAAAACCTTCGTCCTTATCCGTTTATATCGGACCGATTTTAAAAGAGCCTATGCGTGACATTTCCAACCATTTCGCATGTGCGCGACTCACACACATTGAGCACCCTTGACAGCCATTCGGGGCAATTAGAACATTCACTGATTGTTTAAAGAAGCTTTGGATCAGTATCTACCTACAGAGCGCAGAGTGAAGACTCTGATCAGACTGTGCGGATGCATAGGCTGATCTGAGTCTTTACTTGGCGCATATGTGTAATGGTTGGAAATGTCACGCATGCGCTCAAATAGATTCTGCATTATATGGTCTGCTTCTATGTCAATGTCATATCACCCGGAGTAAACAATGCTAACTGACGGAACGATTGCCACGCCCACTAAACTCCGACAAAAAGTTCGACCTAGATATTGAACGGCTTTATTCGGCAAAATTTAAGGTCAATAAAATATAACAAATATTTAAAAAGAAAATGGCTGGTTGGTGACCTAAACGACGTGAAGACAGCCGGAAACAGTCGCCAAACCAACAATAATGCTTGCATAAATGTAGGAGTTCTCTTCCTGTCTAAATGAAGAGTTTAATTGGACAATAGAATTTTTTTCACTTTTCCTTGACATACAGCATTTTAGACAATGATTAGACAGCACAGTAGTTAAGACATTTCTTAGCCTGTTCGATCGACCATAAACCCTTTCATTTCTTTCAAAATTTTAGACTTGTCCAATGTCAAAGAATTTGCAGATGACAATTAAAAGTGAGTGCAATTTGAAAAGTAACTCACCTATAGGATAGAAAATATTGTGGGATAAGAAGAAATTGCTTGTCACAAGCAATTTCTTCTTATCCCACAATATTTTCTTAAGTATAATAACTGAGGGATGTAAAATCCAGGGATTAACCAGGAAAGGGTAAATAGCATAAAAATGATAGAAATGTCGATTTAACCAATACTTTGATCAGTTCCAACCTTTATCGTTGTTGTTTTTGCTGTTGAAGCTCAAAGTTCCATGAGCTATCATTGTTTTCTATTTCAGAGTCCCGACAACAAAGAGTGTCAAGTGAAGACCGCCTTAAATCTATTATCCACAAACCGAGATTTGATAGCCGACAGCTCGAGACCCTACACCTTGCCAACTGTTCCGGGGAAACACCACGATCTCAAGTCTATTACCCCAGATACCGTAAGTCTTTAATTTTCTTGTATTAATATGAATCCGTCTAGAAGAAAAGGAATCCAAAGATTCAATGGCCGCTGGCCACGCCCAATTACCTCCGAAATAGTAGTTAGGAGGGGGTATCAAACGTTTATATCTAAGCAAAATATTTGGCCAGGTATGAATAGTTCGTTGGAAACATAACGTCGTTTGGCGTGTAAAATGTTGTAACTATAACTTTGATAGAGCTGTATTTACGACATTTTGCATGCTAAACGGCGATAAACGTCTAGTAAAAAGTTGTAATTGCCTAAGAGAGAAAAATACTTAACTAAATGAAAATGAGTGTAATTATATTCTCATTTATTAAAAACTAAAATCTTAAATAGTGGGGCATCGTAAATTGTTAATTACGTCCAACTGATGGAAAAAAATATTACAACGTTTACACGAAAAAATGATTAATATTATACACGAAAAATGATGGATATTATTAAATATATTAATTCAATACAACTTACATTGTATATCGTACCCATATGGTGACGCCTCTTGAGGCCCCTCAAGAAAAATGATATTGAAAACACTGTGGAAAAAAGGAAGAACGTGCTTTTGATAGGTGTTTTCTTCATTGTCCACAGAGTTTTCTCAGCCAAATAAATAATAATAATAATAAAAAAAGACTTATAAAATTTCATCTAATGCTCGTCTGTAACTTCTTTGAATTTAGGCCAGTTTAAATTCTGTCGAATGGCAATAACACTCGTCATGATAATTGAATTAAATTAAGTTATGATGAATGAATTAAGGAAAATTAAATATTTTTTATTTCAGTTGAAAGATGTAATGTCTGGATGCTATAGTAACAGCTTTGATAAAGTGACCATTATTGACTGTAGATACCCGTACGAGTTTGAAGGAGGACACATACAGGTTAGTTCATATTCTATTTATTTATTACCTTTTCTATTCAATGTAATGTCTGGTTGCCATAGTAACAGTTTTGACGAAGTGACTTATATTGACTGTAGATACCCACACGAATTTAAAGGAGGAAACATACTGTATAGTTAAGACAATAACCCATTACCATAAAACTACGCATTTTTACGAATCAAAGAAATAGAGCGAATGACAACCTTGTGAGAAAAGAAGAAAATCGCTGATAACAAATAATTTTCAAAACTATTTAAACAATCAGCCCTTCCAGTGCTTTCAGTCCTTTGGTTTTATAACAATTGTTTATATAGCGTGAGAAGGCTAAACAACCCTTGAAAATAAATGATTAATATTTATATGGTGACCATGTATCTTTGAATGTAAGGTAACTAAAAGCGTTAAGTAACATTTAACCCGTTACGAGACGAGACAATTTTAGACTCTTCCGAATTGAAAGAAGTTGCAGATGGTAATTTAAAGTTTATGAAATTATAGATTTTTTTAACTTTCTGGGTAGAAATCTTTGGAGTAAATGAAGGAATTGCTTGCCCCTAGTAATTTCTTCATTACACCCAATGTTTTCCTCAAATGCTATTGTGGAGGGGTGTCAAAAAGCGTCAATGTGTGGGACTGGGTCAACCTTTGTCATGCTGATCCCGGAGTATTCATGCTTTGGCGTGCAGTCTGATCTTAGTCATCATCTGCCTGTTCCTGTTGTGTTTAGGAAATACTTGAACATGAAGTAGATCTAAATATGACAAAAAATAATAAATTTTTGTGTTGAAAGGATAATAATTCAGCAGGGCAAGGGTCAACATTCTCTTTCTTTTTATCAGGGAGCCTTAAACCTGTACACAAGAGACGCTATCCAGGAGTTTTTAATCCAGAACAGCTGTTCGTCCCCAGACCAGAAACATATCCTAGTCTTCCATTGTGAATTCTCCTCGGAAAGAGGACCTAGAATGTAAGTCAAATAAATCGTATTTGCTATCCACTGACTGGTCAGAAATGGTCGATGAACATTCAGAGTCTTTACCAAACGACAAAAAATTAGACTGGTCCAAATTCGAAGAAGTTGCAGACGACAATTTTAAGTTGGTGGAATTCTTAAAGTATTTGTCTTTTAGGAAAAAATCATTGTGGCTAAGAAAGAAATAGGCAAGATCTTCATTTTACAAAATGTTTTCCCAAACGTTTTAAGCTCACCTGAGCACGTAGTGCTCAAGTGAGCTATTGTGATCCCCTTTTGTCCGGCGTCCATCCGTCGTGCGTCAACAATTTCTTTAAACGACATCTCCTCCTAAACCACTGGGCTAATTTGAACCAAATTTGGCAGAAATGTTCCTTAGGTGGTCCCCTTCAAAAATAGCTAAAAGAATGAAATCTGTTAAAAACTCTGGTTGCCATGGCAACAAAAGTGAAATTTTAAAAAAATCTTTAAAAATCTTCTCCTCCTGACCCAGAAGGCGCAGAGCCTTGATATTTTGCATGAAGCATCAGTATTTTGACCTCTTTCAAAAAAGCTAAAATCATGATCCTCGGGTCTCCAGGGGCCGAGCCCCAGGGGGATGGGGTTTATATAGAAATAAAGAACGATTTTTAAATGACATCTCCTCTCAAACCACCGGGCCGATTTGAACAAAATTTG
This sequence comes from Fragum fragum, assembly GCA_946902895.1. Lineage (NCBI taxonomy): Eukaryota > Metazoa > Mollusca > Bivalvia > Cardiida > Cardiidae > Fragum > Fragum fragum. The sequence continues at coordinate 32,768,159 of OX336374.1, forward strand.
GCAGAAATGTTCCTTAGGTGGTCCCCCTCAAAAATAGCTTAAAGAATTGTAATCCGTTAAAAACTCTGGTTGCCATGGCAACAAAAGTGAAATTTTAAAAAAAACTTTAAAAATCTTCTCCTCCTGACCCAGAAGGCATAGAGCCTTGATATTTTGCATGAAGCATCAGTATATTGATCTCTTTCAAAATAGCTAAAATCATGATCCTCGGGTCTCCAGGGGGGCGCCCCAGGGCCAACGGCCCTCTTGTTTCTAAAGGGGCGTCAAGAATCATGACTGTTGGAATGGGTTAACAATATCCGTGAATTACGCTTTTCTGTCCCTGCCGAACGATATGAATTTTTAACCCTTTCCCACACAATCCAACCTTTAGACGCCCCTAGAGAAAAAAACTTTTGAAAACATTGTTGAAAAAATACTTTAATAGTCTATCCTTTTTTAACAGATTTTTTTCACATTTGCATCCTTTCGATTGACAGTTTCCAAGTATATGAAAACAGATCGTATTTACAGATAGAATAGAGAATTAATTAGACCTTTTTTATTTCCAGGTATCGTCATTTACGGAGCCAAGACAGAGCAATGAATAAGGACAACTACCCAAGACTGAACTTTCCAGAGATGTATTTGTTAGATGGAGGTTACAAGGCTTTCTATCATTCCCAACAGGTAATAATTTAAATTAGTTTCGTCTATCAAGATACAAGCGTTTTGTTTGGCTTGATTTCTTTTTTCATACTTCTTCGCACAGAATTTTGAGCACGTGACTATTTCGTATGTTTGTTTACAAAGTAGTTCCATAATATTTAACTAAAAACTAGTACAATATTTCAACCTTACTTTGTTTTGCACACACACATATATATATGTGTGTGTGTGTAAGAAGAGAAATTGGTGATCTGTTACCCTAAAAGGAACAATCTTAAGTTTTATCGTCTGGTAATGGGTTAACCCATGACAAGATTGCAAAATTTTACACTGGTCCAAATTGAAAGAAGTTGCAGACGACAATTCTAAGCTTATGAAATTTCATTTTTTTCCCTTCGGATAGAAAACAAGCATTTTTTTTATTTCCACAAAGTTTTCCAAGGCTTTTTTCTTAGGGGCGTCAAAAAGCGTCTCTGTGTGGTAATGGGTTAAGTAAGCAGGTAAGAGTAGAAGTATACTCCAAGGTGACTATGGCAGTCTTCCTTGCAATGTAAATAGGTTCTTAAACAAATGCTTTCTCCGCGTCTTCGAATAAATAAATAAAAAGGAAACTATGCCTTAACCCATTCCCACTCAATCCCTCCTTTTTACGCCCCTCAACAATAAAGCTTTGGAAAACATTGTGGAAAATGAAGAAATTGCTTGGATCAAGCAATTTCTTCATTATCCCCAATGTTTTCTATCCCAAAAGACGAAAATATTCAAAATTCCATCAACTTGAAATTGTCGTCTGCAACTCCTTTCAATTTGGACTGGTCTAAAATTCCATTGGGTTGGAATGGGTTAAGGCTAGGTTATGAATTGGTTTATATAAGAGGGTGTCGGGTAAAAAATTAAGAAGGCCAAATGTCAGACAAGCCTCTTCTAAAAAGGTCAAAAGCATGGCCATTGTCTTAAAATATAAGGGTATTTGGGGGCAAAAAGAAAAATTCCCAAAATGAGACAAAACTTTCGTAATTACATTAGACTAGGACATGCCAAAGAACGTTTGCCAAATTTTATCTTAAATTTTTTCCTGTACAAACCCCGGATTTCACGTCGCTGTGATTTTATCTTCGAGAAAATATCATGGGAAAAGAAGAAATTGCTTGTCACAAGCAATTTCTCCTTTTCCCATGATATTTTCTACCTCATGAGATGGTTTTATTTCAAATTGCGTCCAGTTCTCATTGTCGTCTCTTAGTTTCGACTAGTCTAAATTTTAAACAAAAAACAACAACATAAAAAGAAACAGGAAAGGGTTGCTGGTCCCATCCACTTAGCTTTGACAAGAAGTTCATTCTTCGATATTTATTAGCATTATTTTAATACAAAAAAAAGTGATTTGCCGGTGGTGGCTACTTTACCTTACAGTCCCGCAATTTGACGCGTAAAAACTTGAAACACGTAGTAAGAAAGGGAGAAGTTGCTTTCTGACAAGTAATCCCTCCTATACAGTTTTCTACAATCAATCAATCAATTTTTTAATTAACATTGGTTTTAGTCGAAAATATGCGATTCAAGACCATCCTATTCCATAGATATTCTAATACATAATTATCTGATTTATTTCTAGGAGTTATGTGAGCCCCAGACCTACCTTCCAATGTTACACAAGGACTATTCTGCCGACCTTCGACGATTCCGAGCCAAGTCCAAGTCATGGACCGCCGGGGAGAAGATTCGAACAACCTCTCGTCTAACGCTTAGATTTTGAAACCAGACGCAACTCTTTGCTGACATCAACAGGCGTAACCTCACGCGCATCAAGCCTTCAAGGCCTGTTCTTAAGATGGAGCATCTAGGCAGTTAGAGATTCCTTTCTCCTGATAAGTGTCAACAAATGGACTGAGCCAACAAGTTGTGCCATGTAACAGTCATTGAAAAGACTGAAATATATCTTTTCAGACCCTCAACATGTACAAACAGTCTGGAAAATCCATGGCTGAAACACAGCCAGCAAATTCATTACTTGGAGATTGAAATTGATGGGTCTAAATCAATCAAGAAATTGATTGACCGATGAAATCATTCATTTTACAGGCAGTATTTGAACTCTGGAATGTATGTCAAGCATATTTTCATGCTTTGCGACTAAATCGTCGTAAACACAGCTTGAATAATGTGGCAAACAAACATTTTGCTTTCTAGTTTGTGATCATGAAAAAACATGGATACAGATATGGTTTGATATACTAGTTGGATTGCCTTGTCAAAGGTCATAAGGCGTGGCCAAAGATTTACCAATTCATTACCTTAACATATTCCCAAACGACATTCTAGACTGGTCCCAAATTGAAAGAAGCTGCAGACGACAATTTCAAGTTGATGTAAATTTGTTTATATATTTATTTTCTGTCTCTTTGAAAACACTGAGGATGAAGAAGAAATTGCTTGATTTCCACAATGTTTTCTACCTAGAAAGCTGAAAAAATGTAAAACTTCATAAACGTTAAACTGACGTCTCCAACTCCTTTCAATTCGGACTAGTCTAAAATTTAGCTGTCTGATAATGGGTTAAGACTGGTATCACTAGTGCTATGAAATTCAAGTCTGAACTTCAAAGATTAATTGATATTTAGCCCTGAAAATTAATCTGATGCCAGATATGTGAACATGTAGACGACTTCCGAGCTACTTTCCAGCTAGAATAGTGCTATCTATGTGGTTAAAACTATTTATGACTATTTCAAAAAACGGGCAATGTGCAATATGCTCTAAGATTTGTGTACTAATACTTGCTTAACCAATTACACAATGTTTCCCACCATATAGTGTGATGACTAACCAAAATAATCTCTTATTTTGTTTATCTCCTTTCCTCTTCTGTCCTTCATTTTCATCATTTTTTTCTAATTCCTTACTTTCTTGTAAAAATGTTAATGATGTTCTGATCTAATTTTCTCCTAAACTATCGACTATCTTTTCCATCTGTCTTATTCATGAAATTCTGATTTCTATCTTCCTCCTTTCCTCAAGTCTAATCATTCCCCATCCATTTTTCTCGTTAGGTGGCCAAAACCTTGTACATACAGCTTACTTGATGGAATCGCAGATAATCAAAACATAGATTGACTAAACTACAAGTAACAAAATAACTTTCAATATTTATGTAACATATAATTTCATTGGTGATCATATACTCTGCAGATTAAAGTCATTTGACCTTGTTCAAGGTCATTGGTCAAGGTCATTGGGTGTGGCCAGCGATCCATCAATCAAGAAGTAGTTTAACCCATTCCCACACAACAAAATTTAAATAATGCAGATTTTTTGAAAGAAGCTGCAGACAGCAATTTCAGGTTGATTGATTTTTTGAATTTTTACGCCTTTTTGAATTGAAAACATTGTGGATAATGAAGAAATCACTTGATACAAGCAATTTCTTCCTCTTCCACAAAGTTTTCCAAAGCCTTTTTCTTGTGGGCATAAAAAGGAGGACTTGTGCTGTGTATTAATGGGTCAACAAGGATTTGGTCAACAAACTTCATTATATGTTTGTCTCTATTATATGACCCATCTCAAAAAGAGGAATTTCAGAGTAGATTATTTTTGTATTGATCCGATTTTTTTGTTTCGATTTCTTTCTTATACACTTTCTGATAGAGGAATTTTGTTAATGTACTTCTTTGACACTTTTGAACAGCCGCCGTCATAGCGCAGCTGGTGGTGCACCAGACTCCCAATTTTCAATTATGGGATGTTGTGGGTTCATATTCTTTCCGACATTTGTCTCTCACCAATGGGTGGAAAATAACAAACCTAGGTGGGATAGCAGCTGGAGGCTAGAAGAGAATGTAGTGGTAGTACTGGTGGGAGAAATACCAGGAATCCATTGTTAGGTGCTCCGGCCACTGCAATATGACTGAAATACTGTTATTAAACCCTATTCAATCAATCAATCACTTTTTAACACCCAACCTTGATAGACCTGAGCTTGATCTGTTTCTTTTTTCAAATATTTATGCACCAAACTCTAAGCCCCCTCTGGCATGATGGATTGGATATTCATGAGCTATCACGTGACATGAACCATCCAGTTCTTTTGTTAGAAAGGGGGACTGAATCCATCACATGTCAGTCATATTTTAATGATGATAACTACTCTACATTCAGGAAAATTTCCAGAAAGGAAAAGTTTCAACACTGGTAAGACTGCACAGTTTGTGCAAACTGCCCTGGGTTGATTTTGTTTACAATTCTAAGAGGTTCCCTTTTGAACAATGGGTTATACATGTACTTATCTATTTTGGTCCAAATCTAATCCTTTCTACTCCCCTGAATCTGATGATGTAAATATTATGTGTGTCATATTTATTTAAATAAAAATTGTATGAAAATGTAAACATTAAAAATATATCAACAAAAAATTTGTTTGTTCAATTATTTCATATTAAAATAATTTGATTCTTCGAAAGAAAAAAAAGTTACAATAAGCTACAATCAGTTTTACACAACCTATTTCCAATTAAACAGTATTGTTATGAGAGAACACTCATCCCTGAATTCATAGCTTTTAACCCATCATCACACATTGATAGCATTTTAATGCGTTGAAGAAATATACATTAGAAACATTGTCGGAAAAGAAGAAATTGCTTGAAACAAGCAATTTCTGTTTTCTCATAGTGTTTTCTACCTTATATGGCCCTTATTTTTCAAAATAAACCAATTTTGTCTTGTTGTCTGCAATCTCTTTCCATTTGGACCACTCAAAAATTCGGAATGTATTACCACAAAGCAAAATTTGGGACTGGTCTTTGTTCAAACAAGAGCCTTCATAGATAATGCTCCCTAAATATAGCCCGTCACAAAAAGAATAAAATAAACATGGAAAATGGTTCAGACAGTCTGACAGAAGCAGATGCAGGTATATGGTGGCTGCCAGACATGCTAAATATTAATGTACATCCTTGAGCTGTGACCTTCACCTTGGAGCTATCTGAAAATTTGTTTCAAATGGCACATCTACTTACAATGGAGAATAATTGTGCAAAGTAATTTTGAAATCAATCAATAAATTTAGGAGCTATGTTCCAGACATGTTAAATTTCAACGTTTGACCTTAAGCTCTGACCTTGACCTTTAAGCTATCCTAGTTTTTTTCAAATTGCACATCTACTCACGACTGAGAACAATTGTGACAAGTTATATTGAAATCCATCTATGATTGAAGAAGCTATGCCCTCAAGCTGTGACCTGTATCTTGGAACTATATGAATTATTTTTCAAATGGCAAATCTTCTCATGACAGACAACAATTCTGTAAAGATATTTCGAAATTGATCCATAATTGACGGTTCTATGTTCTGAAATGCTAAATTTTCACATTCAGCCTTGAGCTGTGGTCTTGCCCTTGGAGTTATCTGAAGATTTGTTTAAAATTGCACATCTACTGATGATAGAGAACTATTGTGTATAGTTATTTTGAAATCGCTGATTATAGAAGCTTTGCTCCATACATGGCTTTTTTCAACATTTGACTTTGACCTGTGACCTTTGAGCTATCAATATTTTTCCAAAACAGTATATCTTCTCATGACTGGGAACAATTGAAATCCTTCTATAATTGAAGGACTGAGCTATCTTAAGATTTGTTTCAAATTAGACATCTGCTAGAGGATTGTGAAAGTTTTTTTTTGAAATTCATCGATAATTGAAGGAACTTAACTGTGGACAAGGTCATTTTTTACCTTTGACCTTCAGCTGTGACCTTGTCCTTAGATCTATCTGATTTTTTTTGTCAAATGGAATATCTATTCAAGATAGAGAACAGTTGTGTCAAGTTATTTTGAAATCCATCCATAATTGAAGGAGTTATGCTGTTAAGATTGTTGATTATGACCTTTGACCTTGAAAAGTGACCTTGACTTTCGAGCTCTTAGATTTTTTGTCAAAAGGTACTTGTATTCATGATGGAGAACAATTGTGCCAAATTATTTTGAGATCTAAATCATAATTGAAGGAGCTTTGATTAGAACAGGCTCAATTTGACCTTAGACCCCTATCCAAAATCTGGGGAAAAAAACTTGGCGCAATATCATAAGAAATTCACAATGAAGTATCTTCAAATTTTTCATCATATTGAAAAAGACCGATGTGGATTTCTTTAGCCAAACTTGTCCATCTTGGACTTTTTGCAAGTAGAATCTCTTTCAATGTTCAAGGTGTCTTAATCTTGTGGCCGTAATGAATTCAGAGAAATAATTCATTACCCGACTTCATTAACCAAACCCAAATATTTTGATCACAACAACTAAAATTAAAATCAGCTGTTGACTAGACTAGAATTTTTAGACTGGTCCAAATTGAAAGGAGTAACAGATGACATTGTAAAGCTCATGATACAATGTATTTTGAAATTTTCAAACTTTCTGGGTAGAAAACATTTTTTCATTTTACACAATGTTCCATAGTTGTTTTTCTTGAGAGGCGTCCTAAAGCGTCACTGTGTGGGAATGAATTTTAAGACAGAATATTTTCAACCATCCAGAGCCCTGTTGCTTTATAAACTATGTGAGTTCAGTCAGTAATTGTGCATCTTTCATTGCCTCGTAAGCTCCTTCGCAACATTTACACCATGACTGAGGAATGCTCTCTACACCGTAATATGCGCCTGCAATGGAACCTGCCATCGTGGCTATGGTGTCTGTATCACCACCCAATGATATTGCATATATCACAGTCCTTTCAAATGGGTTGCGATTCTGAAGCGAAAAACAAATATAGCTGATAAATAAAATCATTAACTCATCTGCACCAAACAACAAAAACGTAGTCTGGTCTAAATTCAAAGAAGTCGCAGATGCTGTTTCAAAATAGCTTAATGTAGAAACAAGTCATGCTTGTGAAAAACCATGCCCCTGTACAGCCTTTGAAGTTTCATGGATTGATTGAACAGGGTTTAATGTCACTTTTAACAGAATTTCAGTCATACCGCTGCAGCTGGAGCACCTAAGAATGGATTCCTGGTATTTCTCACACCAGTACTACCACTACATCCTTTCCTAGCCTCCACCTGCTATCCCAATTAGGTTTACGATTATACACCCATTGGTGAGAGACAAATGTTTGAAAGGATATGTGCCGCTGCTGTTGGGGATCAAACCCATGACATCCCATGATTGAAGATTTGGAGTCTGATGCACTACTGATTGCACTATGATGGCAGTGGTTTCAAGTTTCAAATTGATAAGTAAAATAATTTTTGAGTTATGCTTAGAACAAAAGTCAATTTCAAAAATTAACAAGAGCTGTCAGAGGACAGCAACGCTCGACTATTCTGAGTGCTGGATTGTTAGAGTAACAAGCATTCTGAAGTATTGCATGGCAATACCAAGTCCTCTAACGGCTTTATATATATCCCTAGAGCGGTATATTTTTTGGGTGGTAAAGGGATTACTACCCCTCCAAAATATTACAGTTGTATCAGATTTTATGAGTAATTCTTAAACACACACGCATACACACAAACATATAAAACAGGCGTCTATTCCTGGTATCTCTCTCACCATTACCACCCTAACATCCTTTACAAGCCTTGGAAAGGCAATGGACTGCAATTAAACTCAATACTATTAATATGTAACTTATTTTGCAAAAACATCCATATCTTGCTTAAAAATCAATGGACTGGAACAGAACTTGAACTCGTTCTTTAACTCATCAATGCTGACTCACTTATCAAAAATCAGCTCAATACCTTCAAGTGTTAAGAAAAAAGTCTGGAAAAACTGTAATTTCCCTAGTCTAGCATCCATATCTTCCTAAAAAAATGAACCGGAACAAAATGTACACTAGTTCTGTAACTTATCAATATTGACTCACATAACCTCCTTCATATCACAAAGGGTTTAGAAAAAAATCCGGAAAACTGAATTTTCCTGGTAATTTTTTAAGTCTAGCATCCATATCTTCCTCAAAAATCAATGGACCGGAACAAAACTTGCACTTGTTCTGTAACTAATGAAAATTGACTCACATAACAAAAACCTCCATCATATTACAAAGGGTTTAGAAAAACAAGAGGACCATGATGGTCCTAAATCGCTCACCTGAGGCATCTGCAAATTACAGTACTTTTTTGTATAAAAAAGACACAACTTGAGCAAAATTAATAAAACAAATATAAGATTTTGGCTTTGTACAAAACAATCCAGTAATGCTTTAAAATGAAAATGAATGCCTTTGGCATCATAGTTTAATCGATTACCAAACTATCCCAGAATTTGTCACCCTCAGGGAAAAAGGTTTAAAAAAGCATTGTGAGAAAGCAAGCAATTTCTCCATTTCTATTTAAGAAGAATCCTTTCAATGCGATTATGCAATTTTAAATCCCAGGAGCAGAGACATTTCTTATCCTAAGAGCATATTTTCCTGTAACATAGTACAAAATTATTTAGTCATGCTATGCACCAAATATGAATGCCCTTCATCTTATATTTCAGAAGGAGAAGACTTTGAAGTTGCTCTAATTGGGCGTTTTCCAAAATTTTTGACCTCTGGGGCAGTGTCATGTTTTATTCCAGGGCTAAGATTTTAGCTAACATAGTAGAGAACCATCTGGTTATGCTATAAATCAAATATGAATGCCTTAGACTTTGTAGATTGTGAGGAGAAGACTGTTGAACATGGTCTAATTGAGCATTTTTACAGACTTTGGACACCCAGGGAAGGGGTGTTTTTTAACCTACAGGCATAATTTAATCAAAATTGATAGATAACAGCCAGGCTATGCTACACTCAAAATATAAATGCCCTCTGCCTTAAAATGAAGAATTTTTTCAACATACTCAAATCTTGCGTTTTTCCAAATTTTTGGACCCCTAGTCTGGGACGTTTTAGACCCTTGGATGAAAACTTTTTGTGATATAGTACAAAACCATCTAGTTATGCTACATACCAAATATGAATATCCTAGACCTTATAGTTTAAGAGGAGAAGCCTTTTGAAATTTATCTTATTAAGAATTTTTGCAAACTTAAGACCTCAGGGGCGGGGCCATTTTTGACCCTAGAGATTAAATATTTAAAAACTTGGTAGAGAACCATATGATTAAGCTCTTTACAAAATATAAAGGCCTTTGGCCTTGTAGTCTATGAAAAAAACAACATCAAAGATTTACTAAAATTTCCAATTTTCATATGCCCCGGCAACCAGAGTTTTTGACGGAATTAAATTCTTTTAACAACTTATGAAAAGCTTCACCCGATGAACATCCCTGCAAAGTTTCAGTTTGATTGGCCACATGGTTTAGGAGGAGAAGATTTTTAAAGATATTTAAAGAATTACTGAATATTCCCATTTTCAAATGCCACGGCAACCAGAGTTTTTGACAGAAATAAATTCTTTTAACAACTTTTGAAGAGCTTCACCCAATGAACATCCCTGCAAAGTTTCAACTTGATTGGCCTACTGGTTTAGGAGGAGAAGATTTTTAAAGATATTTAAAGAATTACTAAATATTCCCATTTTCATATGCCCTGGCAACCAGAGTTTTTGACAAAATTAAATTCTTTTAACAACTTTTGAAGAGCTTCACCCAGTGAACATCCCTGCAAAGTTTCAGCTTGATTGGCCTACTGGTTTAGGAGGAGAAGATTTTTAAAGATATTTAAAGAATTACTGAAGATTCCCATTTTCAAATGCCGCGGCAACCAGAGTTTTTGACGGAATTAAATTTTTTAACAACTTTTGAAGAACTTCACCCAAGGAACATCCCTGCAAAGTTTCAGCCTGATTGGCCTACTGGTTTAGGAGGAGAAGATTTTTAAAGAAATTGTGGACAGACGGACAGACGGACGGACGACGGACAATGACCGATCACAATAGCTCACCTCGCACTTTGTGCTCAGGTGAGCTAAATATCCGGAAAACTTAATTTCCTGGTAATTTTCTTAGTCTAGCATCAATATCTTCCTCAAAAATCAATGGCCCAGAACCAAACTCTAACTAGTTCTGAAACTAATTGATACAGACTCACATACTAAAAGTAAGCCCAATATCTCTGAGGGTTAAGAAAAAAGTCAGGAAAACCGGTAATTTCTAAGTCCAGCATCCAAATCTTCCTAAAAACCAATGGCCCAGAACCAAACTTAAACTTATTCTACAACTAATTGATACAGAATCACATACAAAAATACAGCTCAATATCTCTGAGGGTAAAGAATAAAAGTCTGGAAAACTGAAATTTTCTAATAATTTTGTAAGTCCAGCATCCATATCTTCCTCAAAAATCAATGGACCAGAATCAAACTCAAACTTATTCTGTAACTCATTGATGTGGACTCACATACCAAAAGTCAGCTCAATATCTCTGAGGGCTAAGAAAAAAAGTCCGGAAAACTGAAATTTCCTGGAAATTTTCTAAGTCCAGCATCCTTATCTTCCTCAAAAATCAATGGACCAGAACCAAACTCGAACTTGTTTTGTAACTAATTGTTGTGGACTCACATACCAAAAATCAACTCAATATCTCCGAGAGTTTAGGAAAAAGTCCAGAAATTTCTAAGCCCAGCATCCGTATATTCCACAAAAAGCAATGGGCCTGAACCAAACTTAAACTTGTTCTGTAACTAATTAATACAGGCTCACAAACCAAAAATTAGCTCAATATTTCTCAGGGTTAAGAAAAAAGTCCGGAAAACTGAAATTTCCTGGTAATTTTCTAAGTCCAGCATCTGTATCTTCCTCAAAAATCAATGGACCAGAACCAAACTCAAACTTGTTCTGTAACTCATTAATGCGGACTCACATACAAAATCAGCTCAATATCTCTGAGGGTAAAGAAAAAATGTAAGGAAAACTGAAATTTAAGGGAAATTTCCAAGTCCAGCATCCATATATTCCACAAAAGTCAATGGACCGGAACCAAACTCGAACTTCTTCTATAACTCATTGATGTGGACTCACTTACCAAAAATCAACTCAATATCTACGAGGGTTAAGAAAAAAAGTCTCAAAAACTGATATGTTATTACGGCTCTACAGACAGACAGACAGATAGACAGAAGAAGGGAGCGCAAACCTATAGTCCCCTTTGGCTTTCGCAGGTAGTGGACTTATTAAATGTTGAAATTAGGCAGAATATTTAAGTAGTAAAAATAATAAAAAAATCTTGAAATTAAAGAAGGGTTAAAAATCCATGAAAATGAATGTCAGAGTAATGAATCTTTGTCTAGAAGATGATATGCTGGGCACAAAGAATTGTGCAAAGTTTGAAAGCAAAAGCATTTGTATTGGAAAGAGATTTACATTCATCTGAAATGAATGTCAGAGAAATGAATATGTGCAAAATTTCAAAGCAAAAGCATTGGTAGAAAGATAGTTATTAAAGATATATGACAGTTGTATACAAGGTTTAACCAAGAATTTCAAAGTCCTGAAAGGGTTAAAATTCCACTGATATGAATGTCAGAGTAATGAATCAGTGTCTGGGGGCTTATTTTATTGTCAAATAAAGATGAACTAAGTCTAAAAGCAATAGTATTGCAAGAAAAAGAGTTATTTAAGATATATGACAGTTGCAAACAAGGTTTAGACAATCATTTCTAAGTCCTTAAAAGGTTAAAATTCCACTAAAATGAATGTCAGAATATTGAATCTGTGTCTAGAGGCTGATTTAATTGCCAAAAAAGTGTATGCAGAGTTTCAGAGCAATACCAGTAGTAGAAACTGAGATATGACAATTGCATGTAAGTTTTAACCAAACCATTACATTGACACCCACACTCGGGTACCTGAATACTCCCCCTATTCAGCTAAAAGGGTGAAACATTTCACTGAAATGAATGTCTGAGTAATTAATCTGTGTCTAGAGGTTCATATCATTGTCACAAAAATGTGCAAAGTTTTAAAGCAATAGCATTGGTAGAAAGAGAGTTATTAAAGATATATGACAGTCGTCACAAGATCTTCTCCGAAAACAGCCGAGCTAAAAATTAATCTGATAATCAACCCTGACTCGAAAAAAATAGAAAAACAGATAGTGTAGACTAAGATAAGACAGCACATATGTGCAGGCTGATCTTCATTTACACTAACTACAACAAATACCTATGTAGGGAAATCATGAAAAGACTACCTTGCACCTTTTAACGCACATTCCTGCTTTTTGACACCCTTAACCCATTCCCACACAAGAAAATTTTAGACTGGTCCAAATTGAAAGAAGATGCAGACGACAATTTTAAGGTGATGAAATTTTGCAATTCTTTGTCTTTTAGGGTAGAGAACATTTTGGACATTGAAGAAATTGCTTGCATCGAGCAATTTCTTCAATGTTTTCCTAAGCTTTTTTGTTGAGGAGCGTAAAAAGAAAGGCTTGTGTGGGAATGGGTTAAAAAAGAAATATGGCTATGTAACATATTTTAGGAAAGAAGGAGAAAAGACATGTTTTCCACCTAATTGGGCTTTATTTGTCCAATATCTGGCTTTAAATTGTTGTTTGCAACTTCCTTTAATTTGGACCAGTCCAAGATTTTTGTTTTCTGGTAATGGGTTAATAGAACATGTACTCACCTCCATCCCCTGTATATTTTTCATTGCTCGTAGAAAACTATAAATAGCTGCAGGAACTGCCTCAAAGGCTGCTATACCTGTGCCTAAACAAAGAAACACATTCTTTTTAACATTTGCTTAAATAAAAGGCTCTTTATTCCAAGAGCAGATTATTTACATATTATTTACACAAGTGGGTAACATGTACCTAAGTAGTACAATAAATTTGGTTTAAAATAACTAACCCAGTAACTAGACAACAAAATTTAGGACTAGTCCCAATCAGTGATGGCCCTCAAAGAAAAAACAGAAAAACATTTTGTAAAATGAAGAAATTGCCTGTAACATTTTACAAAATGTTTTCCATCCAGAGAGTTGATAAAAACTAACAAATCATAAATTTCAAATTATCGTCTGCATCTCCTTTCAATTCGGACCAGTCTAAAATTTTGCTGTTTGGGAATGGGTTAAGACATGTTTCCCTTTTTTGCTTGAAAGGCCTAAAAAAAAATTGGCTTGTGTGGTGATATGCCCCAAAATGTTTTATCCTTTGTGAAACTGTTCCACATATTATGCCTCCATGTAAATAAGATTTGGAACATATTGCTGTATTGATGTCAAGCATTGATTGATTGATTGAATGAATGGGGTTTAACGCCTAACAATGGATTCCTGATGTTTCTCACACCAGTATGACTATAACATCCTTTCCGAGCCTCCAGCTGCTCATCCCACATCGGCTTACAATTATCTATCCATTAGTGGGAGACAAATGTCAGAAAGGATATTTGCAGTGACTGAGGGGTCAAGCTCTGGACCCCATGACTAGGAGTCATACGCCCTACCACTGCACAATGGCTGCGACCCTGAAGTTAAACAACATTTTCCTGTAACTTTAAAACTATTTGAGGTACAAGGTTCGATATCAAGTTCGAAGTTTTGCTTTATAAAATGGAAAAATTAATCTGTTAATCTGTAAGGTTAACCCTTTCATGTGTAATCCTGAATAAATCCTACATATGTGCATTCACTACTTAGTGTACACCACCTGTTTAATTGACCAATCACTGACTCTGTTCACTTACTTCATTGGCCACACTAACTGACTACGATGGGAAGTCCCACTTCCATTTTAAATGGCGTTATCTTGCAAAATTCATTGCAAATAGCATGCAACAAACAAGAAGCCCATAGGGCCTTATTGGTCACCTGAGTCCAAAGAGCAAAAAAACAAATAAAAGTCCACTAGATTATGCTACATACTAAATATAATAGCTCTCAGCCTTTAGTTTGGGAGAAGATGATTTTAAAACTTTTCACTAAACAAGCCAATGTTAAACTTGGGACATCTTGGAACGGGCTAATTCTGACCCTGGGGCCATAATTTATACAATCTTGATGAAGGTCTACCAGGTGATGCTACATAAAAAATATTAAAGCTCTAAGACCTCCTGTTTGGGAGAAGAAGAGTTTTTAAATTTTCACTATATAAGCCCTATGTAAAATTCATGACATCCAGGAATGGGCTAATTATGACCCTAGGGCCATAATTCATACAATATGATAGAGATCCACCAGATGATGCTACATACCAAATATCAAAGCTCTAGGCCTATCTGTTTGAGAGATGAAGATTTTTAAAGTTTTCACTATATAAGCCTATGTTAAATGTGTGACATCCAGAAATGGGCTAATCTTAATCCTGAGCCAATTATTTGTACAATCTTGATAGAGGTAAAACAGATTTTTTTTTCTTGTACAAACTTTATAGTCCTTGCCCTAAAGACTCTACAAACCAATTGTGAATCTAATCTGATAGCCAGTTCATGACAAGAAGAATTATAAAAATGTACCCTTTTTGGCCCCTTATGGAGCCCAAAGGGGAGGTAACTCCATGATGTGTACAAATCTGAAGCGCCTTCCGGGAAGGGAAGTTCCCATAAGGATGCCTCCTGCCAAGTTTGGTCGAAATCAATCCAAGGGTTCTTAAGAAGAAGTCGAAAATGTAAAAAGTTAACACACGGCCCCCAACGCACGATGACGGACAAAACACGCTCGCAATAGGTCACCATGACCATCGGTCAGGTGACCTAAAAAGTAGAATAGTTGGTTAGCAACTTAACCACCGTAAATACAGCTTGAACATGCTTTAGTTCCGACGTTTAAGTAACCAAACCAACATGAAGGTTAACAAAATGGCGGCTAATGGCGGAGTTCAAAACTGATTCCTGGTCTAACTGAAAGATTTCATTTGTTGACTTGTAATCTGATTGACAGTTGCAAATGGTCAATTCAATTGAATATAATGTTGTAAGGCAGAGTTGTCGCTTGGTAATTGGTTATGTCAATTAACCTATTCCCATATGACAAAATTTTAGACTGGTCCATAGAATTCACCAGAAAGAAACTTTAGATGACAATTTCAAGTTGATGAAATTTTTAATTTTTTTGTCTTTTCGATAGAAAACATTGTGGATAATGAAGAAATTGCTTGATACAAGCAATTTCTTCATTTTCCACAATGTTTTCCAAAGATTTTTTTCTGGAGGGAATTATGAGAGTATGGGTTAAACCCTACCTAATTCATCCTCTATGAGCTTTGGAGGTGGTTCTTCTTCCTGCTGAGCATATTGTCTAATCTTTTCTAGCTTGGAGCAATAACTTTCTTCTTCCCTGTAGTGAATGAGTTTGTTGAAAGCATTAATACATTCATGATTAATTAAGAAAGTCACAATCCTGCATTTTAACACACCCAAGAAAAAAACAGGGTGAGAAAACAGTGTGGGAAAAAAAGACAAATTGCAAGAAATTTCTATTTTTATAACAATGTTTACTACCTTGTTTGGCACTTGTTTTTCAGCCTAAATGCACTTTGTTATGTTGCCCCCAACTTTCTACAGTTTGTACCAGTCTTAAAATTGGTGAAAAGGGTATTTTTGTTTTAACCAAGGTATGAAAATAATTTCATAATGAGTGAAGAGGGTAAACTACAGTGTATGAGCCCAGTACCTGGTTTCTACAGAAAAGTGATCAGGTTTTTTAGTTTAAATACTTCAATTAAAATAAGATATCTTCCATATTCATCATAACAAGAGGGCCATGATGGCCATTCATCACTCACTTGGGTGACTTTTATAAAATTCCAAAAGGCATGGTTCACTAGTAACATGGTGTTGAATCAAATGTTTAGGATGATGTCAGTGCTAAGTGATGAGACAAAAATAATTGTAACTTAAAAATAAAATCGTTATTTTTAGTAACTTGGTGGCTTTCTCACATGAAAGATTATATTTCCAAAAAGTGGGATTTGAACCCCCAGTGTTGTAAAGTCTGTAGTTAATATGGAAGTCACTGGTTGCTAATGAAATCATTGGTTGTTAAGGAAGTTACTGTTTACTAAGAAAGCCATCAGTTTATAAACATGTCCTTGGTTACTATTGAAACAAGAAATTATAAGATGTTTTTCATTATAACTTTATTTATTTGAAAGTAAAAGAAAGAGATTAAGATGACCCCCAAGAGCAGCACTGGTGACCCCTTGGTTTAAGCCAGTATGACCTGGGGGGAGGGTCATGATTTCAGCATACTTTTTAGAGGTCTACTAGGCACTGCTACATGCAAAATATCCAGGCCAATTTGACCCTGGCAAATTTGACAGATGTCCTCTAGATGATGCTACCCACCAATTATGAAAGCTCTGGGCCTTGTAGTTTCAGACAAGAATTTTTTTTTAAATTTGCAAACCCGTTTTTGAGCATCGCAGCCAAAGTGTGCATTGGACCCAAATAATATGAGCAATTGTGATAAAGGGCCACCCAAGGAACATTTGAATGAAATTGTTTCAAAACTTGACCTAAAGGTTTGGAGGAGATGTTGTTAGTGGCTGATTTTTTAAGTTTTCTTTACAAATTCCATGTAAAATCAAGTGACCCCTCGGGCAAAGCCAATTTGAACCCTGGGGGATGATTTGATCAAACTTAGTTAAGGTTCTCTAGATGAACATACCATATATGAAAGCCCTGGGCCTTGTAGTTTCAGAAAAGAAGATTTTTGAAATATTGAACCCCTTTTCGGTCCTCACGGCCAAAGTGTGCATAGTATTGGACCAGAAGGATATGAGCAATTTTGGTAAAGGCCACCAAAGGAAAATTTGCATGAAATTATTTCAAAATTGAACCTGCAATTTATGAAAAGATGTTGTTTGAAACTAAAAGCTCACCTGAGCTCTACATTCTCAAGTGAGCTAATAGTGCTCAGGTGAGCCAAGAAGACAGTAAATAAACAAATATTATTCAGTAGTTGGTTAGTCTTATGTTGCCTACTTTGAGCACAGATACAATAAAAGTAGTTCAGTGCTTACATTCTGGAACATCGGGAATTTGATCGACAATCTAATTGGAACATGATCGAACATGATCGAACTCTGAATGCTACATGATTGTGATTGAATGATTGTGATTGAACGCTTATCCATTTTTGGTTCTGAACAGAATGAACGCTTTCCGTCCTATATTTGACACTGACTGACAATATTCTGTACTGTATACTGTACTCAAGTTGGTATGACACCAACTGACGGATTGCCCCTGTCAATTCAAAATAGATTGAACAAGAACTGTCGCCTGTAAGGGCTCACAAATACCCCCCACTGCGGCCTCTTTTTAACCCATTCCAACACAGTGGAATTTTAGACCGGACCAAATTGAAAGGATGTGCAGACGACAATTTCAAGTTGATGTAATTTTAAATTTTTTCGTCTTTTTGGAAAGAAAACATTGTGGATAATGAAAAAATTGCTTGATCCAAGCAATTTCTTCATTTTCCACAATGTTTTCCAAAGCTTTTTTGTTGAGGGCTTAAAAAGGAGGGACTGAGTGGGAATGGGTTAAACAAGGCCAAATTGTAACCATTGAAATGTTGGCCATTCATGATTTATCAAGTGGACATTTTTTTTTACAAATTTCAAGTCAATGAGGGGCAATGACTATGTAAAAATAGGGATTTTGTTCAACATTGAAGATGGAAAATATGGATTTTGTGCAATGTCCAACATGGCGTTTATGTTCTGGATAAACATTAGAACCACTTTTAACCTGTCAACCTGTTCAAGAGTTATGATTTATTCTCTATATATTGTATATAATGAAATAAATCAAAGGGGCATAACTTCTGAAACAGTTGATAAATCATTATAAAAATTGCAGGTTCACAAGTTCCCATTGCAAGGAAGATTTCGAT
This sequence comes from Fragum fragum, assembly GCA_946902895.1. Classification (NCBI taxonomy): domain Eukaryota; kingdom Metazoa; phylum Mollusca; class Bivalvia; order Cardiida; family Cardiidae; genus Fragum; species Fragum fragum. The sequence goes on from OX336374.1 coordinate 32,786,582, forward strand.
AAAGTTTCAGCAAAATTGGTCTTGAAATGTGGGAGGAGATGAGGACACAAATTTATGTCAACAGGCATACGGTCAGACAGACAGACAGACGGACAACCTAATTCCAGTATACCCCCCCCCCCAATAACTTCGTGCATGTGAGTCACTTTTATTTTTTAATCTGTCAACCTGTTCCCGAGTTATGATTTATTCTCTATATATTGTATATAATAAAATAAATCAAAGGGGAATAACTCCCGAACCAGATGATAAATCATTATGAAAATTGCCAATGCACAAGTTATTATTGCAAGGAAGATTTTCGTAAGGTTTCAACAAAATTGGTCTGGAAATGTGGATGGAGACACAAAACAAGAGGACCATAATGGTCCTAAATCACTCACATGAGGCATCTGCAAATTACAGTACTTTTTAGAATAAAAAAGACACAACTTGAGGAAAATAAATAAAACAAATATAAGATTTTGGGCTTTGTACAAAACAATCCAGTAATGCTTTACAATAAGAATGAATTCCTTGGCTTTATAGTTTAATCCATTACCAAACTATCCAAGAATTTGTCACCCTCAGGTTTGAAAAAAAACAGTGAGAAAGGGAGTGACAAGCAATTTATCCATTTCTCACATTGTTTTCTACCTGAAATTCTTTGTATTTAGATTTCAATCAAGCTCTGATTACTGTCTGCAACTTCAATGGGTGTAATTTTAGCACCCTTGGTAGAGAACAATCTGGATGTACTATAAATCAAAATATGATTGCATTACAACTTATACATGAGGAGTGGAAGATATTTGAACATGCTCTTATTGAGCGGTTTTCATATCTTTGGATGCCTTGGGAAGGGCCATGTTTGTCCAAAGGATGTAAACATGGTAGATAACAATAATGTTATCCTATGTTTTTAATGTAAATGCTCTAGAACCTATATTTAAGAAGAAGAATTCTTTCAATGCAATTTACGCAATTTTCGACCCCAGGAGCAGAGACATTTTTATCCTAAGAGCATGTCTTCCTGTTACATAGTACAAAATTATTTAGTCATGCTACATACCAAATATGTATGCCAATCACCTTATATTTCAGAAGGAGAAGACTTTTGAAGTTGCTTTAATTGGGTGTTTTCCAAAAATGTTTGACCTCTGGGGCAGTGCCATGTTTTATCCCAGGGCTAAGATTTTAGCTAACATGGTAGAGAACAATCTGGATATGCTATATACAAAATATGAATGCCTTAGACTTTGTAGATTGGGAAGAAAAGACTATTGAACATGGTCTAATTGAGCATTTTACAAACTTACACCCAGGGAAGGGGTGTTTATTAACCTACAGGCATAATTTAATCAAAACTGATAGATAATAGCCAGGCTATGCTACACTCAAAATATAAACGCCCTCCTCCTTAAAATGAAGAAATTTATTTTTTTAGCTTACTCAAATTTTGTGTTTTTCCCAATTTTGGACCCATAGTGCAGGGCCGTTTTTGACCTGAGGAAGCTAACTTTTGGTGATAAAGTACAAAACTATCTAGTTTTGTACCTAACAAATATGAATATCCTAGACCTTATTGTTTAAGAGGAGAAGTCTTTTGAAATTGCTCTAATTAAGCACTTTTCCAAACTTCAGACCTCAGGGGCAGGGCCATTTTTGACCCAGAGATAAAATATAGTCTGTGAAAAAAAGGACAAAAAAAGATTTTCTAAAATTTCCTATTTTCATATGCAGCGGTTGCAAGAGTTTTTTCACGGAATGAAATTCTTTTAACAACTTTTGAAGAGCTTCACCTAAGGAACATTCCCGCAAAGTTTCAGCTTGATTGGCCTACTGGTTTAGGAGGAGAAGATTTTTAAAGATTTACTATAGATTCCGATTTTTTTAAATGCCGCAGCAACCAGAGTTTCTGAGGGAATTAAATTCTTTTAACAACTTTTGTAGAACTTCACCCAAGGAACATCCCTGCAAAGTTTCAGCTTGATTGGCCTACTGGTTTAGGAGGAAAAGATTTTTAAAGAATTTTAAAGATTTACTTAAGATTCCCATTTTCAAATACCGTGGCAACCAGAGATTTGACACAATTAAATTCTTTTAACAACTTTTGTAGAACTTCACCCAAGGAACATCCCTGCAAAGTTTCAGCTTGATTGGCCAACTGGTTTAGAAGGAGAAGATTTTTAAAGAATTTTAAAGATTTACTTAAGATTCCCATTTTCAAATGCAGTGGCAACCAGAGTTTTTGACGGAATTAAATTCTTTTAACAACTTTTGTAGAACTTCACCCAAGGAACATCCCTGCAAAGTTTCAGCTTGATTGGCCTACTGGTTTAGGAGGAGAAGATTTTTAAAGAATTTTAAAGATTTACTAAAGATTCCCATTTTCAAATGCTGTGGCAACCAGAGTTTTTGACGGAATTAAATTCTTTTAACAACTCTTATAGAACTTCACCCAAGGAACATCCCTGCAAAGTTTCAGAGTGATTGGCCTACTGGTTTAGGAGGAGAAAATTTTAGATGGACGGACAGACAGACGGACGGACAACGCACAACAACCGATCACAATAGCTCACCTCGCACTTTATGCTCAGCTGAGCTAATTATGTTCACGGACTGACAGACAGATGGACGGACAAACAGACAACCTGATTCCAGTATACCCCCCATAACTTTGTTGAGGGGGTATAATAATCAAAACAATTATCAGATTGTAAGTGACATGTTTTGATCTTGGACCTTTATTTCAAACATTTGTGTTCGTCGGCAACTTCAATCTCATAACTGCAGCTTGTTCAAGCTGGAGTTGCAATGCTTATGACTCTCACCACTTACTTTTCATGCTCTGTAATGGCATCTGAACCACTTTCTTCTATGCTATTCTGTACGCAATTTTGGTCAGTCTTTTGTTCAGATTCAAGAACAGCTTTGGCTTCATCTGTAAATATATTTTTTTAACTTCGCGTATTCATACAGTTTGATTAGTTTTTTCAGTTCATACCTCTATAAAAACAAAAAATATTCTCTTATCTCTTATATAAGATCAGTTTCATCTTTCAAAACTACTTCATTTTGATGGACTGAGAACTTTATTTTTTACCTCAGTGAAAAATTAGGGTATAAGACATTATTGCAAAGGTAGAAATTACTAATAACAATCAAATTTATCTAATTGTCACAATGTTTTTCTTTGTTATTTGTTATCCAACACTCAGCTGTTGGATGCATGACAGTTATGCATGAAGTATGTTCATAAAAAACCAGTGTACCCTAGTGGAGCAAAACTAAGTGTAATCCAACAGACATTATTATAACTATAGTAGAAGGTCACCATGTATTGTACATGTATTATGATAAGTATTTAACAATTTGCTTCTTAGTTTCTAAGTAGAATAAGTTGTGCCAGTGTAAAGCAAAAATAGAAGCCCATAGGCAATATCCGAATTGCCGGCCCCTCCCGAGTATTTAGTAAGCTCGCCCATTGACTCCTACAGGAAGTCCCACTTTGATCTTAAATGTCGATATTTTGAAAAATTTATAGCAAGTAGCAACAAAAAGTGAAATGTTTGGTTGGCGATCTAAACATTGTAACTACAGCTTGGATAAGCTGCAGTTACAACGTGTAAGTTGCCAAACTTAAAAGAATGTTTCACACAACTGGCTGAATGATTGATTTGATTGGTTGATTGATTTCTTGATTGAGAGCTGCCACTGGTCAATTGACAAATTGTGGCCCCACCTACCACCTCCAACAGGAAGCTCGACTTAAATATGAAACAGCATATTTTGAATAAATGAATGGGGTTTTAAAGTGCACTGACAGCTGAGATCATTCAGTGCATTATAACAAATAAAGAAATTAAACCTTATGTAAAATTTGAAGCGATGAAAATATGTTGGCAAAAAATATTGTGTCAAAGTTTTAAGATAAAATGAAAGACTATTTATATATGTTTGTTAGAAACAGCATCTTCAAAATTAATAAGTCTATGATTTTACTCTTTGGTATATGTTCAAACCATTACCAAACAACAGCATTTTAGACTGGTCAAATTGTAAGAAGTTGCGAACAACACTTTCAAGTTCATTAAATTCTAAAAACTATTTTTTGTCTTTCAAGTAAGAACAAGGGCTGGTCACAGTCATGTGACAAATGCCCCGAAAGGACAGGGTCATGCATGTTGCACTTTGATTTGTTTTGTAAACACAACCACATGCATTTGTGATCTATACGTCTGGGTTTTTAGCGGTTTTGTAGGACAAAACCGGTATTTCACATCGATCAACCGGAAACAAGTTTTCGCTAATTTTCCACTCATTTCCACGCATGCTCATAAACTTGAAGAGAAAATCTATGTGATTGCCTTCATTTTGTTTCATCGCAGAAAAAGAAAATAACTTACTTGCTGAATGCCAACAACCTCCTTTTAGTTATGAATATCTAGGAAAGTGGTTTAAAATTTCGATTTAATATATCCATAGTAAATTGTCCAATGAACTGTCTAAATGAGAGAAATAATCTCCTCGCGTTTCATGATAGAATCTAGGTCAGTGGTTAGTGGAGTAAACAAGCTCCTAACCCTGTCTGTTAGTTTTGACCTGGCAGGACTGGGCAATTTTACATCCCGTGTACGCAATATATGCTACAAGTTACAACCCTGTTATAGTCGCGATTCAAGCGCATATTTAACCTCACTGAATAAAACACCCTTTTACCTATCTAATTCGACTATATCTTTGAAACGAACATGTAGTACGTAATAATAATATGCCCAATAGGAAAGAGAATTGAATGTTAGCTTTGATTCTTTACCTTTTATCATTTAACCTTTTACCACACAACCACAAATTTTCACACACTGATGAAATAATATTAAAGAAAACGTTGTGATTAAATCAAAATAGCGATTTCAGTAAACAGCAAAATGGTAATGATTAATTTAATGGGGTTTTAACGCAACTTTTAATAGTATTTCAGTTATATTGGGGCAACTTTAGCTCCTAACCATGGATTCCTGGTAGTTCTCACACCAGTATTACCACTTCATCCTTATCAAGCATCCAGCTGCTCATCCCTCTTAGGTGTACGATTTATATTTACTTATCTTGATGATACATGTTGGCATTATTGAGCGCGGTTACTGATAAACCAGCAAAACCGCTCTCAGGACTTTCAGTCCTTTGATTAATAAATGAAATTTCAATACATATAATAATTTCTATAAATACAGAATGAAATCGAGAAATGCATTATGGACGGATTTTTCTGAGGTCAAAAGTAGGTCAAAGGTCAAGGTCACTGGGTCAAGGTAATGTAAAGTGATCCACCAAATAAAGCATCTCTCCAAATATTGAAGCAATCCATTGAAGAATAAGAGAGTTAATACAATTTAACCATTCCTGACGCAATTTAACCATTCTGGCACCCCCTTGACTCCAGATCTTGACCTTGACCTTTTTGATAGGAACCTGGGTCTTTTTTGCGACACGTCGTCTGAAGGGGTGAACATTTGTATGAAAGAAATTTGTACCTGCGTGCATGATTATAGAAGTTACAGAGCAGACACGGAAAAAAGTGCCGTTTTTTACCTTTGACCCCAGATTGTGACCTTGACCTTTGAGATAGGAACCTGGGTCTTTATCACGACACATCCTCTGAAGGTGGTGAACATTTGTATGAAAGAAATTTGATTATAGAAGTTACAGAGCGGACACGACAAAAAATGCCAATGTTTTACCTTTGACCCCAGATTGTGACCTTGACCTTCGCGATAGGAACCTGGGTCTTTTTCGAGACACATCGTCTGAAAGTGGTGAAAATTTGTATAAAAAAAATTGTAGCTGTGTGCATGATTATAGAAGTTATAGAGCGGACATGGCACAAGTGCCTGTTTTTTACGTTTGACCCCAGATTGTGACCTTGACCTTGGAGATAGGAACCTGGGTCTTTTTCGCGACATGTCGTCTTATAGCGGTGAATATTTGTGCAAAGTTATATTGAAATCCACTATTGTATGTAGAAGTTACAGAGCAGACACGAAAGCGGGACGGATGGACTGACTGACGGGTGGACGGACAGTTCGAATACTATATGCCTCCCTTTGGGGGCATAAAAAATTGTGGGAAATGAAGACATTGCTTGTTACAAGCAATTTCTTCATTTTCCACAATGTTTTTCAAAGTGATTTTTTAATGTCATAGAGAGGCAGAATTTTGAGGGAACTTTATTTTAATGTATTCCAAAGTTTTTCTTGAGTGTCGTAAAAAAGCAGGATTCTGTAGAAATAGACTAACCTTCAAGTATTTTCATTTTTGTTTTCAGTTCATGTATATAGTTGTCAACATTCAGTTGACTGGTCTTTAAAGCCAGATGTACAGCGTAACACTGAAGAATTGCCCCATGTATAGCTCCTATATGAGTGTGTGTCAACTTGGTGATGCCTTCTACCATATCCTGAAATAATAAAATATTGGTTTAACCTTTTCCTGTTTTCCAAAATTTTGGACCTGTAAAATTTCAAAGGTTTTGCAGACAAAAATGTAAAGTGGAATTAATTAAAAAAAAAATACCATTCAATAGGGTAGAAAATATTGTGTGTGGTAAAATAAGAAATTTCTTATTACAATTAATTTCTTCTTTTTCTATAAGCATTTTTCAATTATAATTTAACTGGGACATAAAAACCAGCGGTTTAACCCATTCCTAAAGCTTTTGGACGCCCTCCAAGAAAAACAATTTGAAAAACATTGTGTAAAATGAAGAAATTGCTTGTTACAAAGCAATTTCTTCATTTCACACAATGTTTTCTATCCAGAAAGTTGAAAAAATCTTAAGTTTCATAATCTTTAAATTGTTGTCTTCAACTCCTTTCAGTTTGGACCAGTCTAAAGTTTTGCCGTCTGGTAATGGGTTAAAAAGAAAGGGTTAAATTACAAATCCACATGGGACATCAAACATCTGACCTTTAACGCATTTTAAGACAACCAGATTTTAGACAGGTCCAAATTGAAATAATTTTTATCAGACATTTCAAAGTGTGCTAAGATTGGAAAATAAGAACCTATGACAGAAAACATTTCAAAGTATTTCAAGCAATTTCTTCCGTTCCCATAAAAGTTTCCAAAAACATATTTTTTCAGACTTGTGTGGTAAAGGGTCAAATGTTACTCTTACGGAAATTTAAAGATGACTGTTTGGGTTTACGCCACTTTTAATCTAGAAATGTGTCAGACAATGATGTTCTGCATAATGGCTTGTCAAATGACCTTCAGTTGTAACCTTGAGCTATGAAACTACTACTCTTCAAGCAGAACAACTGTGCCAATTTATTTTGAAATCTATCAATTTATGTAAAAGATATGCTCCAAACAAGAATTGGACACGAACATTTACACACAAATCTTACACCCATTGAAACACATACTCACACATGGAAAGAGATAACTCTATATGCCCTAGCTATATATGCAACAAGCAATTTCTCTTTTTCTCACAATTTTTCAAACCTTATTTGACACTTTTTTTTCCAATTCTAGCACAATTTAAGAAGCCATCTCCAATGTCATTCAATTTGGAAAGCAACATTTTGAACTTAATAATATACCCCCAAATGATGTTTTACTATTTGTGTTTGTCAGTGTGTGTGTGAGGGGGGTCCAATTAGGACCAGTCTAAGCTGTTGTCCTCTGTTAACCCATTCCCACACACCAAAATTTTAGATTCTCCAAATTGAAATAAGTTGCAGACGATATTTTTTAGTCAGTGAAATTTTAAAAATTTTGTTAAAACATTGTGGATAATGAAGAAACTGTTACAAGCAATTATAGCTTTTTTTCTGGGGGAGGGGGGCATAAATAGGAGATATTGTGTGGGAATGGGTTAAAGAAAGATAACAAGCACTTGAAAAGCTTCAATCAAGTAAGTCATACCTTTAATTGACTAAAATCCATCTTTTTCTGATGTGCAAACAACGCTGCAGGAGAAATCCTCATAGCACCGCCATTACCATACGACCCTTGGCCATCAAATTGTTTCGCAGCTGGACCAAATATATCCTCGCATTTATTTTCTTTCAGTTGTCGAAATACAGACACTACGCCTCCACCGTAACCTCGTCCCATTTCAGCATGATACTCATCTGTAAACCTTTTTGAATGATAATAGTTAATTCGCATTTGTGAGGTCAATTACATTAACAAAGACTAAAACTAGTTAAACAAGAGGGTGTTAAAGCATTTCAGGGTCTCCACAAATATTAATGACTAAAGAAACCGTGAAATGACAATAAAATTGCATTGAAGTTACGAACAAAAGTTGTAACTCAAGTAGTGAAATCAAAAGAAGCCTTTAACAACTGGCTTGAAACTTACAGAACTTTTCCTTAGCCAAAATAAACATTGGAAAAATATTTGCAACCTGTTTCATTGTGATTGTTGCCTACAATGACATTGCTCAGTGAAATGACATCACAATTGCTCTTTTTTTTGCAGGGAAAACAGTTTTCAGTTATCCTTTGTATTAATGATGCATTTGACTTTCCAATACAATCATTCTTATTCAATATATGATTTCTTCAATATCCTACATCTAGTTTATTTTCAATGGATTTCAATAAAATTGAGGACAAACAAGTGTTTCAGGGGGAAAACCTGTAGATCCTTTCACTATAAATTGTTTTAAATGCAATTATTTGGGTCAAAGATAGCTGGAATATTGTACCCCTCTTTCTGAAAATCTGTTGGCAATGTATCACATTTTAATGCCCCATTCTATCCCTTATAAAATTAAAATCTATATTTTATGCAATAATAGAGGATGTTAAATTGACTCCAGAAATAAGTTTCAAAGTGTCAAAACATAAAATTTTCAGATTTTAGAAGGTCAACACACTGTTTTAATAACTAGACACAAGACCTGCCTACCTTTTAGCCATATCCCTAGGATCGAAACCATTACAGTTGATCAGTGACTTTACTACGCTTCTCGCCATGGCTGTGTCATCTGTAAACTCCCAAAGGACCTTCGGCTTTTTTGAAGACCCGCTTCCAGCATCTATGGACATGAAATAACATAGAAAATAATTGTTTGTTGCAGTAAGATCAATAAATTCATATTTCACTAAGTGAACCACTAAAGCTTTATTTTCATTTGTGGTTGAGCAACTCCTTAACCCATTACCAGACGGCAAAACTTTAGACTTTTCCAATTTGAAAGGAGTTGCAGACGACAATTAAAAGTTTTGGAAGTTCTAGATTTTTTCAAACTTCTTAGTAGAAAACATTGTGTAAAACGAAGAAATTGCTTGCCTCAAGCAATTTCTTCATTTTACACACTGTTTTCCCAATTGTTTTCTTTGAGGGGCTTCCAAAAGCGTCACTGAGTAGGAATGGGTTAAAATAAAGCTTCTGCTGTTCACTTAATGAAATCTATAATTTTATCTTACACAAAAAACAGACAACTTTTCTATTTACCTGAAAACAGATAATTATTCTACTTCTTGAATGCAAAAGAAATAAATTTTGGTTTTTTTTAGACAAAATCAAGTTTGTTATTTTGCAGGTGATTTATCTATATTGCAACCTGGTGACATCATTACAACTTTGCTGCTGCTGAGATAATTGTCGGTAGATCGATTGATTGAATACGGTTTAATACCATTTTTAACAGTATTTCAGTCATATCACAGCAGCTGGAGCACCTAACAATGGATTCCTGGTATTTCTCCCACCAGTACTACAATTACATCCTTTCCTAGCCTATAGCGGCTATCCCGATTAGGTTTAGGATTATCCACCCATTGGCGAGAGACAAATGTTGGAAAGGATATGTGCCGCCGCTTGGAATCGAACCCATGACATCCCATAATTGAAAATTGGGAGTCTGATGCGCTACTGACTGCGCTATGGCAGTGGCCTAATAGTCAGTAGAGCAAAATGAACGAAAGCAGATGAGTGAGTGTTTCGGACATCTCTAATATTTTTTATTGGTGAACTATTATCAGTACCTGAAAAGGAGGATGGACATGTATTTAAGCAGGGTTATTAAACACCATCCCATACTATCCCCCTTTTTCATGACCTTAAATAGAAAGCTTAATTGCAAACATTGTGGAAAATGAAAAAATGCTAGTCATAAGCTATTTCTTTGTTTCCAAAATTTTTTTGTTTCCATAATGTTTTCAACCAATAAAAGAAAAAATATTAAGTTCAATAAACTTAACCCAATACCTCACGGCAAAATTTTAGACTGGTCCAAATTGAAAGGAGTTGCAGACGGTAATTTTTGATTTTATCAACTCTCTGGATAGAAAACATTGTGTCAAATAAGAAATTGCTTGTTACAAGCAATTTCTCCGTTTTACACAATGTTTTCCCCATTGCTTTTCTTCAGGGGCGTCAAAAAGCATCACTGTGTGGGAATGGGAATATTGTACTCTGCATGTTCTTTTAACCCATTACAACATTTCAGATAGGGCCAAATTGAAAGGAATGGCAGCCGACAATTCAAAGATTATAAAAATATAGATTTTTTCAGCTTTCTGGCTAGAAAACATTTTGTAAAATGAAGTAATTGGTTGTTACAAGTTTTACACTATTTTTTCTGAGTTGTTTTTCTTTAGGGGCGCCAAAAAGCGTCACTGTGTGGGAATGGGTTAATTTAGATAATTTGGAGCAGTCTGAAACTGTCATCTTTGGCATTTAAAAACTCCTTAACCAATTACCATACCACAACATTTTGGACAGTACCAGTACCAAATTCAAAAGAATTTTGAGATGACAATTTCAGGTTGATAAAATCTTAAACATCACTGACATTTTTGGGCAGGAAAGAATGTGGAAAACCCTTAAAGGTAGAAAGCATTCTAGAAAAAGTGATTTTTATAATCCTTCCTTCAATACAATTTTTCTCAGTCTTAACCCTTGTCATAATGACTAAAAATTCTGTTAAGAATTACACCAAAATCAAAGGCCTGAAATCACTTAAAAACACTAGTTGCAGGTCAACATTTCATTTAAAAGCTGATTCTATAAACATTTCTGGCTTGAAAGGGAGAAGATGGTAGTGTAGACTAAGATCATGCTGCACATTTTTGCAGACCGATCTTTGTCTATACCTCCTGCCCAAATAGGAATATTCCGGGTTCAGCATGACAAGGGTTAAAGTACTGAGATTTTGTGGGAAATAGTTCAATAATTAAGTTTCAATTTCAGAAAGTTTTCACAAAATTAAGGACTTTTTTTGTTATAGCCCCAACCATATGTGCACCCACTCTAAAAATAGATGAAACGAAATTAGACAGATAAAACCTACAGTGCAATTTTTTTCAATCCTATACTTATAGTCCATCAATTTCATGTCCCTTTGAATGGAACGAGATAACATTGCAGTATAAAAAGAGATTGTTTCTTACATCAATTTCTCCTATTCCCTCAATGTTACCTATCCTAACACTTTCATTTTCAAAATTTAGGTGGATACATTTGCAAATGTTTTAGGATTTTGACAAATATCTGATTTACAGAATAGAGGAAAATGATTCTTTTCAACTGACTCTGGTCAAGCCGTTAAAGGTTAAACAAAACCGAGACTGGATTATATTCTCAAACATAATAGGTATCTGAGTACACACGTAATGAATATCACTTATGTGAATTTAAGTAAATCAAAGAACAGAAAGTAATGAAACTTTTAGCAGAGTTGCGACTAAGAATTTCCTTGTTTCATTTCTACTTTCATTTACAGATAACATGTGTGATATTGTTGAAACGAAAGAATTCTTGGAAACTGGCAAGCTCAATCGAAAAACTTTGTTGTTTCTATGACGAAAGTAATGTCAAGTTACAAAATGGAATTCCTTTTGATATAAACATATTTTAAAAGCAAAAGAGGTGTGCATTTTTGACCCTTCATTCTATTCCTGCCACATAGACAAGACTTGTTTTTTCAAGCAAATGAAACAAAGTTTATAAAAAATCGACCTAGCGGCGATATGTGACAAAGTCCAATCCTATTTCTACCGACCTAGGCCTGGCATTTCATCAATCGAGTGACTTCCACAGATCTTTTAAGATTCCAGGGATAGCTCAGGTGGCAAACCAGCTCTACTCAAGTAGACCTTATGTAAATTGTCCATCAGTTGTCATGATAATATTTTTTTGGTAAACTGCTTGTCGATTCTATTTTTCTTTAAGGTATTTCATCAACTTTTAATCTTTAAGGAGACTAAGAGATTTTTTGTTTGTTTATAAAACCCTTTGTCTTGTGAATTCAGAAACCATAAACATCCAAGTGATGAATTTTTGATGTTTTTCTCTAATCTTTCATGTTAATTCAGAGGTCCAGATAAGAGGGGGTAACAACATTCAAAAATCCTTATTTCTCAGCAAAACCCTATGTTTTTGGGAGCTCATTAGAAATTTCTCGTCGAGGCAATTCAATTGAGTAAATATGATATAGAGTTTGTGGAAGTATTGGTGAAATATCTAAATCTGAAATACAAATTATGCCCTCTATCAGCAGCTCTGTTAATTTATGTTCAAGTCTGATATTACAAATCACCTGTACGGTCTCCTGATTCATAAATTGACAAGAAGAGGAGTACGCAAACTGAAAAGTCACAGATGCATATTTGCGCAAGCTTATCTGTTTCCTCGTCTACATGAAGGAATATTTCAAGATTAACAAAATTCAGGGGTGATGTTTGAGATAATGTTTTACCAGTTTCTATTTTGCCTATTCCCTCTTTCAAAACTTGTTGAAGGGCTATTGGTCCATCCCAGATATGCTCGAACACTTGACCGATACAATCTCCCACTACTCCACCAACTAGACAACCTTTATATCGGCTCAATATCGATGTCATGATCCTCAAACACAGTCCTTGAATAATATGACAGTTACCAAGGAATTGCTTTGATCCTCTTATGATTGTTGTTGTTGATTCTATGTGTTGTTGTTGTTATTTTCATAATATTACTTCATAATTCTTCTTCAGTTGAAATTAAGAACTAAGTATACATTATATTCTTTAAACAATTATTAAGAGAAATTTCATTGTCATCCAAGAAGACGATACTTGGAGCAGATATCAAAAGAATCTCAATGGAGCGTCTGCATTATATTTCAGTTGCCTCCCCTGATTTAGTGACAAGGGAAATAACCATCATTTGATGTCTAGCAAGGTAATTTGGAAGAAGGAGTGTCAACGGGTCAAGAGCAAACTTTCGGGTATTTTTTTTTTTTTTTTTTTTTTGCTTTGATTAGATATAGATGATTTTTTCGAGTTATCTCGATTGCTATCGAAAAAGATTTCAAATTGCAGAAATACCGTTGTTGTTTACCTGTTTGTGAAATTTGACAGATTGCAAAATGGCACCATTTCAGAGCATACCTTATTTTCTTCAAGAGGTTACAGGGAACTATTCCGTTTTCCGTAGGCGACCATTATAAGAAAATTGCACATAGCTCATCCCCAAAAATTGCAAGGGAGTCAAACCATATATCAAATTCAAGAACAATCACTCGTCCGTCAAAATAACTGAATTGTGATATGGCATGATCCCTTTTATCAATGACTTATGACGTCATTTTTAAGATAACCCTCTTCGCGCAGCTAGTTTTACTGCATTCTCCGAAAAATACCCCAGGGTATAGAAACCGCCCCTCAAGAGGCGAAATACATTAAAATGTTATCCTTTTCGTTCCTAAGTTATTAACAGAGTATTAATTTATCGGATCAAATCGTTAGATTTCGTCTTGATATTATATGGACCAATCAGAGGTCACTTTTATCTTTGTTTACATCACCGTAGTATCCCTAGACAAAATGTGACAGATGGCGGGAAACTGTATTAGTTCCCTGTAACCTAAAAGTAATAAAACATTTTTTTTATTATTGCATTTTATTACATCATAGCATAAATACACTTATTCCGGAAAAAATGCCCAAGTTTCAGTCGGTTACGTAATACGTGTAGTGAGATATGGCCACAACCCTTTACTCAGTGAACGGAAATTCATAACAGAAATGAGATGAGATATAAAATTCTTCCTAAACAGAAGAGACGCCTTTAACGTTCAAAAAGTGCAATGTGAAATCAGTTTAGAATTTATTGTGATACAAATTAACGTTTATCAGTTTCTTCTTAACAGATTAGATATCGATATTTACAAGGAAATCGGTATTTCGATTTTTTTATGATTTTTCTTAAACATAACCCTTATCCTTAACAGAATTTCACTAATTCCAGGCATTTAATAGCCTCCGGTACAATTGTTTTCCAACAATATTTCTTAAATAAGGTATAAAGTTATACACTTATATACTGGCAATTTATATATAAAAATTAAATGAGTTTGGTCGAATAGATTCGGCACAGATAAGCCCGAACCCTTCACACTGGTCGGGTGATGCAATATGCATGTATGCACGATAAACATGGTCGACGCAGCCAAGTATTATTAAAACCTGCGGTTTGTTCATGTGATTGTGTCTGTCTGCCTGTAATAAACATTCTTAGGTCATATCTTTCTATTGAAATAGTTTCAAATGAATTTTAAAGTGCAGATAACCCTTATCTTTGACACAAATTAGGTACCCGTCTTACGTCTTTTTAGACTGATAGACCAATTTTTATCGGAAATGTTCCTTTAAAATATCATTTTCTCACACAAAATTATTTTTTTACCTTTTCCCGGTGATTCTAAAAGCGTTAGGTGGAATAGATTTTTGACAGATAAGCGTCAATCCTTTACCCTCGTATGGCGCAAAATTGGGGTTCCCGCACTAGAAAGCTGCCGAACGTCACATAGAATTAATGAAATCAACGTTTTTCTACTCGGAATCGTGTTCTCCTTTACACAATGAAAATTCCACTGGGGCATTTCACTATTTGAATCATACACAGATGAATTTAAGAGTAAAATAACCCTTATCTTTAAAACAATTGAGGATTTTTTCCGAATTCTTTCTGATAAAATGATGCTATCTAATTAAAAAAGATATTACAAAAATCATTTTTCTTGCATAGAAACACGTCTTAGATATGCATTAAACTTCAAATTAAATTTTAAAGCAATTTTGTGAAATGGATATTGGGTAATAAAGTGATTAACGCTTCACACCGGGCAACGGAGGAAATGTTAATGTATTCCGTCCGTCGTTGTCGGATTTCACCAAGAAATTGACAAAATAACATTTTCTACTCCGAACGGGACTCTCTTATTACCAAGGAACATTCTGCTGCTGAATTTCATACACAAAATCTATTTTCACATTATTTAGATTAAAGAAATAACCCGAAAAACCCTTATCCTTGTTACAGTTTTGCCATATTTTTTAATTCTTTTAGACGGAATACCACATTTTTATCCGTAAATTTTCTTAAATAAATCATTTCATTTCACGTAAATAGATTTTACTCTTCGACATAAAAGTATTTAGATGCATTTGTACCCATAAGCCTTTATAAACAAGGACATAACCCTTTGCATCGGTTCCTAGTAAAAGTCATGTCCGTGTACACTATACTTACCGAACGAAGCGTGTGATATTAAGAATTGGACTAATTCGCTTTATCCAGGTCTCTGTTCTATATTAAACACTTTTTCTGCCTGACTTGAAGTAATGAGAGTCCCGAAAGGCGAAAATTTGAACGAAAAGGGTTTCAAAACAATGCAAAATTATGACATCAGCGTTTTTTTAACAGCTAATCGACAGTAACTATGGGACGAATGGTCCCTTTTTGCTTGACATCCCGTTGAATTATCATTTTTTTCTTGGGTATTTAAAAAAGAATTTGTTAAGATAGATTACATCAACCGGAAGAAGAAATAATTCGAAGGTCAAAAAGTAGATCGACCATATCTACCTAATCTATTGCATTTAGGTTACAGGGAACTATTCCGTTTTCCGTAGGCGACCATTATAAGAAAATTGCACATAGCTCATCCCCAAAAATTGCAAGGGAGTCAAACCATATATCAAATTCAAGAACAATCACTCATCCGTCAAAATAACTGAATTGTGATATGGCATGATCCCTTTTATCAATGACTTATGACGTCATTTTTAAGATAACCCTCTTCGCGCAGCTAGTTTTACTGCATTCTCCGAAAAATACCCCAGGGTATAGAAACCGCCCCTCAAGAGGCGAAATACATTAAAATGTTATCCTTATCGTTCCCAAGTTATTAACAGAGTATCAATTTATCGGATCAAATCGTTAGATTTCGTCTTGATATTATATGGACCAATCAGAGGTCACTTTGATCTTTGTTTACATCACCGTAGTATCCCTAGACAAAATGTGATAGATGGCGGGAAACTGTATTAGTTCCCTGTAACCAAGATATACCCGGTATATTATATGTACCGTAACCGACTTAAGCCAATACCAAACGGCAAAATCTTAGACCAGTCCAAATTTAAAGAAGTTGCAAACGACGATTTTAAAATCTATGTGTGTTCGGGTAGAAAACATTGTGGATAATAATGTAACAAGCAATTTCTTCATTGTACACAATATTTTCCAATGCTTTGATATTAAGGGGGAGTTTAAAAGCATCATTGTGTGAGAATGGGTTAACCCATTGGCAGAAGACAAAATTCTGGACTGGTCAAAGTTGAAAGAAGTGTAACTGAAATGACTTAACTCGGCTCAGAAAATATGTAGTGGCGTCACAACATTATCTCTACTTACAATGTTTTTCTTTTTCTGATGACCCGTCACCTTTTTCCTATTACTATAGTACCGGTTTAACTCAGCATTGCGCACATGTTTTTCCTTGTAAAACTATGACAAATTTCCAATTATTACTGCATTTCTGTGTCTATACTTTTTGCACATATGCAAGTCTGATATTTCTCCACCTTTCGTACTTTCTTTTAATGGCTATATAATTCAGAAACTTAGTTATTCCAACACTTTGACTTGCACTACCGGATTATTGTTGTCGGTCTGTATTTATCTACCATTTTACACACTGCACATGCAACCAAGCCAAGAAAGACTATATAAGGCAGGTTCTACCCTGTGTGCTTTCTCAGTTGAAAAGAGCCATGTAGGTAGCGCCTACCTTCGAGCTGTCTTCTCTGAGCTTCCTTTCCTATAATCTTCCTATCTTCTCTTTACTGTCCTGTTCTAATGTTCGTTATTGTTTTGATTAATTTAAATAATACAGTCTGGTTTGAGAACTGAAATAAAATTCAAACTAGTATCTAGTTCCCGGTGTTTATTCAAAAGAATCCGTTATTGGATGCCTTTTGTGATAGCCCCTCTGTCTGTCCGTATGCGTCCGGTTATAGAAGTTACAGGCAGCAATTCAAAGCAGGGAAAAAGACTAACAATTTGAACTTAGGGGCCCAGGCTGCAAAAAAATGATATTTAACATTAGAGGTATGGGCATTTTCTCCAAAAATTCAGGGTCCCAGCCCAAAATTTAGGGGCCATGGCCGACTGGGCCCCTGTTAGTCTTTTTCCCTGCAAAGGCATAAACAAGGGGAAATTAGGGTTATTTCTGTTGGAAAAAAGTGTGAGAATAAAAGCTTCATAATGTTTCCCCAAAGCAGTTTTCTCTAGGGAATCAATATGTGTGAATGTTTGGTCATGATTGAAAGCCACATTAGTCCATTATTTACATGTCCAATATTGTAAAACTCATAGTATTTTACATTTGGTAGAATGATCACAGTGTTTTTACTTGTATTCGGGGGAAAATCTTGAAAAAATATTATACGCTGAAAAATTGAAATTTTCTTTTATTCATTTTGGATGTTAAATATAGTGCAAAATTATCAGATATTACATTTCTTTAAAAACTGTACCATTTTCTTTCAATTTGTCCAGGTTTACAAAAAAAAATTCCAAACTTGAGAAATTTCACCTGGGAGGGAATTTTTTTTTTTGTACCAAAAGATGGGAAAATATATGTTCTAGGAAGGGAGGGGGGAAGAGCCTGAGGTCAATAATCTCTGTTTATTTTAGTCAGAAAAAAAACTGGATCACGACCAGATTCCCTTGCTAGTTGGTAGTTGCGGTGCAAGTGTGTTCAGGGGTTTTTGCAGTGATCTGCCAAGGCTGTGTTTTGCACTATTTTCTCCGAAAATGATAAGTGCCCCAGTTTTTTAAGACTATTCGGACACGGTGACTGTCCCTTAGTTCCAAACCCCTGGTAGCTAGATTGTTAATTTTATCCATCAATTTTTTTAACCCTTGTCATGCTGATACTGGAATATTCCTACTTTGACAATGGCTTTGGCAGGTTTATAGACTAAGATCAGCCTGCACAGATGTGCAGTCAGATCTTAGCCTACACTATCTGCCCAACATTGTTGTTTTGAGAAAAATCTTTGAACGCAAGATGGATCTAATTATGTCAGAGTTTACAAATATTGTGAAAAGAGGGGAAACAGTCAGCAGGACAAGGGTGAAAATGGCCCAATTTCAGACCATGTGGACACTCCCACTACTTTCAAAACCTCAGCAGTTCACTAATTGTTGGTTCAAAACTCTTGTGGGACACACTTTTCCTCCCCTGTTAACCCATTCCCACTTTATCCCTCCTTTTTACGCCCCCCCCCAAAGAAGTTATTTCTGCAAAACATTGTGGAAAATGAAGAAATTGCTTGTTACAAGCAATGTCTTCATTTTCAACAATGTTTACTACCCCAAAAGATAAAGATTAAAAAGATTTCATCAACTTAAATTATCGCCTGCAGCTTCTTCCAATTTGGACCGGTCTAAAATTTCACTGTGTGGGAATGGGTGTATTGATTACTAGTGTCAGAAGCGGGATGAAAAAAATCTGGGTTCAGCCATTCGAGAGTGCAAGTAGAATGCCTGGCTCTAATTGGTTTAAAGGAGTATAGTTGTTTGATAGGACCAAGACCAGGTGCCCAGCTGCTGAGGCTAGTTGGAAGTTCAGTGGTGCTAGTCATAAGAGGGTCATGGGTTGAGTCTTGAATCTGGCACACTTTTTTTTTATCCCTCTCCATTTTGGCGATAGGGATAAAGTAAGGTCTCTGTCCGTCATTCTGTCACTCCATCATTCCATCATTCCACCACTAAGCTTGTCTGGAGCATATCTCCTAAAAAATAAATGCTATGAGCTGGAAACTTAATAGGTGGATAGATCACTTTGATGAGAAGTGCAGTGCTAAAAAACTACAACTCTTGCTTGCATAATTTTGGAGTTATTGCCCTTTATTATCAAGACTTAGATCTTGTTGGGGGCATATCTCTGAAAATATAACAGGTAATAGCTATCAACTTGAAACTTCACAGGTGGATAGACCTCATTGAGGAGAAGTGCAGTGCACAAGAACCCCAACTCTTGCTTGCATAATTTTGGAGTTATTGTCATTTGTTATTTTAAAGACTTACATTTTGTTCGGGGCATATCTCTGAAAGTATAATAGCTATCAACTTAAAACTTCATAGGTGGATAGACCTCATTGAGGAGAAGTGCAGTGCACAAGAACCCCAACTCTTGCTTGCATAATTTTGGAGTTATTGCCTTTTGTTATTATCAAAGCTATCGGTGCGGGCATCTGTGTCCTGTGGACAAAGCTCTTGTTAAAAATTTCTTTGATCCCACACAACAAAATTTTAGACTGGTCCAAATCAAACGAGTTGCAGACGACAATTTAAAGATTATGAAAGTTTAGATTTTTTCAACTTTCTGGGTAGAAAACATCATGTAAAATGAAGAAATAGCTTGCTACAATCAATTTCTTCATTTTACACAATGTTTTCTCAATTGCTTGTCTTATAGGGGCATCCAAAAGCCTCACTGTGTGGGAATGGGTTAAAGCCATATCTTCCCAAAAACACAGTCATAACAAAATTAATAAGAAAACTATACTGAAGGCCAAAAAGCAGAAATAAATATGACAATTAAAACTATAAAGATCAAAATAATTTCATGTAGTAAGCCTAAAATTCATGAAAAAAGTTTCGGACAATTACTACTACATTATTGGATGGATTTTAAAATAACTTTGCACAATTATTCTCCATCATAAGTAGATGTGCCATTTGAAAGAATTTTTTGGATACCTTCAAGTTCAAGGTCAAAGCTCATGGTCAAACACTAAAATTGTGCTTGTCTAGAGCATTTTTCCTACAATTATGTCTGGATTTCAAAATAACTTTGCACAATTATTCTCCATCATGAGTAGATGTGCCATTCCAAAGAAGCTTTTGGACAGTCCCAATGTCAAGGGGCAGCTCAAAGTCAAACACTAAAATTTTGCTTGCCAGGGGTATTTCTCCTACAATTAAGGATGGATTTCAAAATGAATTAGCACAATTATTCTCCATCATGAGTAGATGTGCCATTTGAAAGAATTTGTGGGATAGCTTCCAGTTCAAGGTCAAAGCTCAAGGTCAAACTCTAAAATTGTGCTTCTCTTGAGCAATTCTCCTACAATGTTGGATGGATTTCAAAATATAGTGGCACAATTAATCTCCATCATGAGTAGATGTGCCATTTGAAAGAATTTTTTGGACAGCTTCAAGTTCAAGGTCAAAGCTAAAGGTCAAACTCTAAAATTTTGCTTGTCCGGAGCATTTCTCCTACAATTATTGATGGATTTCAAAATAACTATGCACAATTATTCTCCATCATGTGTAGATGTGCCATTTGAAAGAATTTTTGGACAGTCCTAATGTCAAGGGGCAGCTCAAGGTCAAACTCTAAAATTGTGCTTGTCTAGAGCAATTTCCTACAATTACAAGGGCTGAAAGCACTGGTAGTACATTGTTTCATGTTGTTTGATCATTAATACTTCTTTTGAAAATTAATTACTGGTCCAGCATCACAAGGGTTAATTTTCTAGATACAGCAATGTTTACCTGTCTTATGTTAGATAAAAGCCGGCTTCACAGCGCAGTTGGTAGCGCGTATGACTGTCAATCTAGAGGTCCCGGGTTTGATCCCCTATGGCGGCACTCATCCTTTCTGACTATTTGTCTCTCACCAATGGGTCGATAATCGTAGACCTATGTGGCATAGCAGCTGGAGGCTAGGAAGGGATGTAATGGTAGTACTGGTGTGAGAAATACCAGGATTCCATTGTTAGGTGCTCCAGCCGCCACAATATAACTGAAAGATTGTTGAAAGCGGCGTAAAACCCCATTCAAACAAACTAACAAACTTATGTTAGATAAAACCTTTTCTCAAATCACAGTACCAGATAGCTTGAGTGTGGGTCAATATTTCTTTCGAAAATCAAGTTTCATAAACAAATTTGTGATTAAAGGGGACAAATAGGTAGTGTAGACTAAGATCAGACTGTTTGTATGCACAGGCAGATTTTTTTCTACTCCACCTGTCAAAAGGGAATATTCCAGTTTCGGCATAACAAAGGTTAATCAATAGTAACAGATTGATTTTCACACTATGAGTGGCCATCATTTGTATATATTCTATGATTATCCTCTAGGAATACAATTGTCAAGGTCACTCACCTAATGATAAGTATTGGAAATAGATATTGACACAAAAAGTAGACAGAACTTAACCCGTTACCACACAACAAGACTTTAGACTTGTTTTAATTCATAGAAGGTGCAGACAACATTTTTTTGCTGATGAAAATTTAAAAATCTTTTGAAGAAGAAAAGGATGTGGACAATGAATGAATTGCTTGTGACATAAAGCACATTCTTCATTATCCACAATGTATTCAACCTCAAAAGACAAAGAAAGATTTTGAAAATTTCATCAACTAAAAATTGTGGACTGCAACTTCTTTGAATTTGGACCAGTTTTGAATTTTGTCATATTGTATTTGGTTAAGAGAGACCTTTAACCCATTCCCATTCAGTGACGCTTTTAGACGCCCCCAGGAAGAAAAGCCTTTGAAAACAATGTGGAAAATGAAGAAATTGCTTGTTACAAGCAATTTCTTCCTTTTCCACATTGTTTTCTACCCAAAATGTTGAAAAAATCCAAAATTTCATAAACTCTAAATTGTCATCTGCAACTTCTTTCAATTTGGGCCGGTCTAAAATTTTGCTGAGTGGAAAAAGGTTCAAGGGTAGTGTGCCTTCCCATTTGCAAAATGGCTCTATTTTTTTTTTCCCAATGGAAGCAAAGAAATTTCAAAAACAGTGCTTGAATTCGCATTTATTGTTATAAAGCTCGTTTTATTTGTATTATACTACTCATTTTCTTTATGAATAGTTATATGTTAACTCATTCCCACATGACGAAATTTTAGACTAGTCCAAATTCAAAGGAGTTGCAGACGACAATTTTAAGTTGATGAAATTTTAGATTTTTTCAACTTTTTGGATAGAAAACAATGTGTAAAATGAAGAAATTGCTTGTTACAAGCATACTTGTAACAAGCAATTCCTTCATTTTCCACAATGTTTTCCCAATTGTTTTTCGTTAGGGGCGTCCAAAAGCATCACCTTGTGGGAATGAGTTAACTCCTGTAATGCTGAATATAATTCAGAATTGCATAAGAAATGAAAGGGCTGAAAGCAGTGGAAGCACTTGTCATTGGTCAATATTCCCTTTCCAAAAAATTATTCATTAACAACACTGGCTTGCAAGGTACAAACAGTTGGTGTAGACTAAGATCAGATTGCACATATGTGCAGACTGATCTTATTCTATATCTTCAGCCAAAAGAGGAATATTCCAGGTTCAGCATGACAAGAGTTAATATTGCACAGTCATGTAGCCATGTCTCCTACAGTGTAGGTATACCCTAAGATCAGTTTAGTCTAAGTCTATACCTTCTGCCAAAAGATTTGTTTGTTTGAATGGGGTTTTACGCCGATTTCAACAATCTTTCAGTTATATCTCAGCGGCTGGAGTACCTAACAATGGATTCCTGGTATTTCTCAGTTAATATTGCACTTGTAGCCATGTCTCCTAAAGTGTATTTAAATACGAATCATACGACTAATTATTTGTTTCCTGGTTCTCATGAAACCCAGCTAGAATTTCCTAATGTAGAAATGCTAAATGCATTCCCACACAATGACGCTTTTGGAAGCTCCTCAAGAAAAACAATTGGGAAAACATTGTGGAAAATGAAGAAAATGGTTGTAACAAGCAATTTCTTCATTTTGCACATTTTTTTCTACACAGAAAGTCAAAAAAATAAGTCCTGTTTCTACAGCCTTGACACTGTCTTCTTAGTCCTGCACATATAAATTTGATGCATTATAAATTTGCTTTTTGTTTGTGGGTGAGCTTTTGTGATCGGTCATCATCTGTCAATCCATCTGTCCGTTCACAATTACAAAAAAATCTTCTCCTCCTAAACTAACCGTTGAATTTCAACAAAACTTCACAGAAATGAACCTTAGGTCATGCTCTTTCAAAATACTTCAATTAAAATCCATGAAGAACTCTGATTGCCATGGCAACGGAGTGAAAAAACTTTAAATAAATTCTCCTCCCAATCCGTAAGGCCTAGAGCTTTGATATATGGTACAAATCATCATCTATTGACCCTCTACCAAAATACTTCAAAGAATTACCGTATTCTGAAAATAAGCCCTTTTCTGTGCGATCCCTGATTTTACTTAGAAATAAAGAAGGAAAACTTTAAAAAATTCTTCTCCAAAACCACAAGGCCTAAAGCTTTGATATTTTGTAGAAATCATCATCTATTGACCCTCTACCAAAATACTTTAAAGAATTACTGTATTCTGAGAATTAGCCCTTTTCTGTGCGATCCCTGATCCCTGATTTTACATGGAAATGAGAGGGAAAACTTTAAAAATCTTCTTCTCCCAAACCATAAGGCCTAGAGCTTTGATATTTTGTTTAAATCATTATCTATTGACCATCTACCAAAATACTTCATAGAATTACTGAAAATTAGCCCTTTTCTTTGTGATCCCTGATTTTACATAGAAATAAAGAAGGAAATCTTCAAAAATCTTCTTCTCCCAAACCATAAGGCCACAGGCTTTAATATTTAGTGTGTAATACTACCTATTGATCCTGTACTTAAATACTTCATAGAATTGCTGTATTCTGAAAATAAGCTTTTTTCTTAGCAATCCCAGATAGGAGGATAAAGTTTATCATAGAAAATGTTATCCTTCTAAACCATTAGGCCTAGAGCTTTAATATTTGGTATGTATTAATGCCTATTGACCCTCTTTTTAAGTACTTCAAAGAATTACTGTACTCTTGAAATATTTGCTCAATATGATTGGATCTTCACTATACCTAGGATTTAAGGAGAAAATTTTTTAAAAATCTTCTTCTTCAAAATGATTAGGTTTAGGACTTTTGTATATTATAAAATTTATAAAGCCTTGAGCCATCAAACTCAGGGGAGCGATATAGGGCCATCATGGTCCTCTTGTTTTTTTTATAATGAACTTTATTTTGTGCTTGAAACTGAACAGTATATAGAGGATAATAAACTGGTTATTCCAGATATGAAAAGTATTTCACGAGGATGCGTTGTTAGGCGTTTAAAAAAAGAGTGCGTAGCACAACTTTTTTTTTACCCCTAACAACGCATCCCAGTGAAATATTTTTTTCATATCTGGAATAAAAAGTTGATTATCCTATTTATTATATACCTTATTATTTTATTTTTTATTAAAATATAGAAACCAACCTTTTTGATAGACTCTTTATAATGTCACTGGGTTGGAAAAAAAGTAGTTCCTAAATTACGGCACAGAGTGAACCTGAAAAGTGTTAACGTCACTCCAGTGACGATATCAAAATTTATTACACTGAGAAATCCCAAGATTTCACAGCAAGGTATATAATAATATGTTCCTATCAAAAGGACATTCAATACTTTAACCGGTTACATGACATAATCCAGCTTTTTGACGTTCCATGGAAATAAAGTTATGGAAAATTTTAGAGAAAAAAAGGAATTGCTTGTAACAAACTATATCTCCTTTTCTCACAATGTTTTCAACCTTACTTGGCACTTAATTTTCCAATTTGAAATGTCATCTACACTTTGTTTCAAATTGGACCAGTCTAAAATTTGGCATCTGTTACAGGTTAAAAGAGTGATAACTCTGACAGTTTTTGTGTACAAGTGCTAGTTTTACTGAATTTATTTCAGGAAATTGAGGAATTGGTAATATAGTAACAATGATTATCCTTGAAGAAAGCCCTCCAGTAATACAGTTTGATAAACATGGTTGTATCAGAGAAGAGGCCATAGAGCCCTTCCAATCAACAAGGACCTATGTTCTTGACGGTAATTCTGAACCTTTCGAATACAAATCACACATGCATCATGAAGAGCAGATAGAACCATTAACACCAGTACCAGGAACATTCGTGAAAGAGGATGAAACAGAAATATTTCCATATCAATCACCATTGTTTCATACAGAGAGTCCCAGTGTATTTTGTGTCCCTGCTCATACCATGTTTTTCGAAGAAAGTCCAGAGGTTCATGTACTTCAAGAACCAAGGGCTATGTTTCATAAGGAGGACATTGAAACACACCCATATCAGGCTGCTATGTTTGTTAAACAGGACATTGAATGCTTTGAATACTCAAATGCTATGTATAGAGAAGAGGAACCAAATGTTATGGAAACTACAACAGCAATGTTTGTTGAAGAAAAGATTGAACCTTTCGATTATGCCTCTCCTATCTATTTCGAAGAAAGTCCAGAAGTTTTGATACCAGATACGGCCTTATACAAAGAAGAAAAGCCAGAGGTATTATTATCACCTACAGCTTTGTTTATCCATGAAAAAATTAAACCATTTGCTCCTACCACAAGATCTCAGTTCTGGAAAGAAATTCCAGATAATTCATGGAAACCTAGATCATATTTTGCTTTTGAAAAGCCAGAAGCTGCTGGTAAGCTGTATACATTGTACAAAGAGGACCAAACTGAGATTAAGGAATCGGACAGAGCTTATATTGTGCGTGAGGATATAGAAATTACTCCTGCGTCAAGAGCACTTTTCATCAAAGAAGATCCTCAAGATCTTGGTGAACCAGTCACTTTTACGATTCAGGAAGAACCGGAGAAAAATATGCCAGTTAAAACTGCATTTCGCCTTGAGGAAAAGATAAAGTGTTTTTACGTGCCGAATGTTATATTTTATGACAATGAGGGAGAAATGGAGGATGGAATAGGATTGACTGAAATGACAGAAGCATCGGAAGAAAATGGGAGTGTTCAATTGGACAATTAACGAGTTGTGAATGACAAAATTAATGATATCAATGAGTTATTTTTCTTAACCCATTCTACACACTGTGAAATTTGAACTAATCCAAATTGAAAGAAGTTGCAGACAATTATTTCATATCCTTATCTCTCTAGGTAGAAAAAAATGTGGAAAATGCAGAAATTGCTTGAACAATCAATTTCTTCATTTTCCACATTGCTTTTTAGAACTATTTTCTTGGGGGGAATAAAAAGGAGGGTCTGTGTGGGAATGGTAAAACGGATTACCACACAGCCCTACTTTTTGATTCCCAGAAGAAATACAGTTATGATACACTTTATGGGAAAAGAAGAAATTGCTTGTAATTCTGTTTCTCTCAAAGCTTTCTACCTTATTTGGCACCATTTTTCAAATTATAACTCACTTTGATATGTCATCTGAAGCTTTTTTTTATTTGAATCCGTCTATAGTTTCATCATCTGGTAAAACAAAAAACAACTTTTGACAGGTTCAACGCAAGAAAGGTTGCAGATGTTGATGACAATTCAATTTTAATGGTTAAAAAAACAAATATAGTAAGTAAACATTGTTGAAACGGTAAAGAAGAAATTGCTTAACATGAAATTTCTCTTTTTTCAAACTATGTTTTTTAATTATTTTTCCTATGCCATTCCCAGACGACAAAATTTTACACTGATCCAAAAACAAAGAAGTTGCAGACAACAGTTTTAAGTTGATGGGATTTTGAAATTCTTTGTCATTCTTGGTAGAATGCATTGTGGGAAGTGAAGAAATTGCTTGTATCAAGCAATTTCTTTGTTTTCCACAATGTTTTCCCAAGCTGTTATCTTTAGAGGTGTAAAAAAATGTGTTTGTGTGGGAATGGGTTATGTGTGTTTAAATCAGGGATAACAATTTTATGTCTAAATGTATCTCTGGATAAAAGTAAGCCTGATTGAATTGATTATCATGAAACTTGACAAAGATCTTCAATAGTGAAAAAAGTCAATAGCCAAAATAATAAAAAATGAAATTCCATAAATGATTCTGCTAAATAGCTAAGATGTTTTAGAGAAAACCCAAAGTAAAGCCGGAATCATTTTGATTTCAGTGTTGTCTGCAAACTTTGCCATTTTGTAATATTTCTGCTATTTCTGAACAAATTCACTGAAGACTCGGAATATATGTTCAAAATCAAAACAGTGATCTATACCAACAAGATGGATATCTCTTGAAGCATTTATGAACAAATTATGCCCCTTTTGGACTAAGAAATTTTACCTTTAATCAAGCACTTGAACAGCTGCATTGGCATCCACATGTTGTGATCTTGTTTTTATTGTGAAACATGTGTGGCATTGTTTTTTACCCTTGATTTAAGATTTTAACCCTTGGCATGTTGAACCTGGAAAATTCCTGTTAAAGCAGGAGGTATAGACTAAGATAAGCTTGCAAAAACATGCAGTTTAATCTTAGTCTGAACCACCTGTTTGGTATTTTAATTTCAGAATTCTAAATAGAATTTATTAACAAAAAAATAATGACCCACAATATCAGGCATTCCAGTGCTTTCAGCCCTTTGATTCAGCATAAGAAATAATAATCAAGATTTTAACCTTACAGCTCATGCTTATTATTTGAATCCCTCTGTTATTATTCTATACATGTGCTAACCCATTACCACACAATACTGCTTTTTATGCCTCTCAAATAAAAAAACTTGTAAAAGCTTTGTGGAAATGAAGAAATTACTTGTCAAAAGCAATGTCTTCAATATCGACAATATTTTCAATCCCAATAGACTTAAAAAAATGACTTGAAATTATCTGTTGCGACTTCTCCCTATTTTGACCAATTTGGACAAGCCCAAATTTTAGCTCACCTGAGCACAATGTGCTCATGGTGAGCTTTTGTGATCACTGAATGTGTATTGTAGGTTATGCGTGGTTGGGCTTCAACAATTAAAGTGTTTACACTCTAGAGGCCACAACTTTGGCTAAATCTTAATGAAACATGAAACGTGGCAACAGTAATTATTAAATCATAAAAATGATTATGGGAAGTTCTGTTGGAAAACACAAGACAAGGGGCCTTAATGACAAATTCTTTGTTTAAGCCCTAGAAACTTCATGAAACTTGGCCAGAATAATTTGTTAGGTCATAAGAATGATCCCCATTGAAAATGGATAGGTTCTTTTGGAAAACATTGGAAAAGTGGCCTTAATGACAAATTCTTTGTTTACACTGTAGAGGCCACAATTTCGGCTCTTTTTTCATGAAACTTGGCAAGAATAACTGTTAGCTCATAAAGAGAAAGCCTATTGATTATGAGATGGTTCTATTGGAAAACACAGTAAATTGAAAATATCTTTGTTTACACTTTAGAGGCCACAATTTCTCAGTCTTCATGAAACTTGGCCAGAGTAAATTTTAGGTCAGAAGGTTGGTTCCAACTGGTTAAAGGAAGGTTCTTTTATAAACACAGGAAAAAGGGTCTTACTCACAATATTTATTCACCCTAGAGGCTACAACTTCAGCTTAAACTTAAACTTGGCCAGAATGATTGTCAGGTCATCAGGATGAAACCCTAATGATTATGGGCCTGACTGACAATTTCTTTATTCACATTTTAGAGGCCACAATTTTGACTCAATCTTTATGAAGCTGGTTATAATTATTTGGCTCCAGTTGCATTTTTTCAACACCGGATGATACAGGTGAGTGATTTAGGACCATTATGGTCCTCTTGTTAGTTTTTGCTGTTGTTTAATGGGTTGACATAAGTTATTGCTTAGCTGAATTAGAACAAAAGATAGAGTTGTTATTGATGGATGACAGGCCATGCCAGGCTTTTAGCATAACTCTCACAAGGTAGCTTTTTGAGTTACCTTGAGGTCAATACTCAAGGCCAAACATTCAACTTGAGCTCTGCTAGGAGCAGATATCTTATATTTGGGCAAGAGTTTAAAATGATAATGGACACTTGCACTCTATCATAAGTAGATAATTTTGAGATGGCGTCAAGATCAGAGCTTGATGTCAAATATTGGGCAGGCTTGACATTACATTCCTGGACAACTTTCTTAAGTTGCCAGAAGTTGCAGTTGGGGAGGCATTTATTTGTGTATAACTTGTTAGTTTTATTAAATAATTAACCCATTCCCACACAACTCAACTATTTGACACCCCTTAAGAAAGGAGCTGTGGAAAACAATGTGGAAAATAAAGAAATTGGTTGCTACCCCAAAAGACGAGGATCTTTAAAAAATTCATCAACATGAAATTGTCGCCAGCAACGGCTTTCAATTTGGACCAGTCTAAAATTCTGTTATATGGTAATGGGTTAACCCTTTCGTGTTCAAACCTGGGATTTTACGTACCTGTGATTTTATATTTGAGAAAAAATTGTGGAAAAAGAAGAAATTGCTTGTGACAAGCAATTTCTCCTTTTCCCATAATATTTTCTACCAAATAGGATGGTTTCATTTCAAATTACATCCAATTTTCTTTGTCGTCTGCAACCTCTTTGAATTTGGACCAGTCTAAATTTTCAATAAACAGGAAAAGGTTAAAGAAGCTACATATGATGAGTGATCCTATCAATAGGAGGAAAGTAATAAACATAAATACCTCAAGACATTATGCTGGTGCTGTATAATCTCTTCAACCCTTTATCAGATGACAATTTTGACTGGTCCAAATTGAATGAGGTTGCAGACGAAAAATCAAGTTTGTTTAAAAAAGAAAATGAGTGCCAAATTATATAGAAATATTGAGAAAATATGGAATTGCCTGGAACAAGCAATTTTCCCTTTTCTCACAATGTTTTACAATACTGTTTTGCATCAGTATGTCTTCAAGGACTGTGTTTCTGCCATGTTACTGCAAGAAAATGTGTCTGTGTGATACCATGTTACTACAATAGAGTGTTACTGTGAATCTGTGAAAGTATGCTTGTAATAGGGTTATTAACCCATTCCAACACAATGAGGGTTTTTGACACCCCTCAAGAATGAAAATTTTGAAAACATTGTGTAAAAATGAAGAAATTGTAACAATTTTCCACAATGTTTTCTCCCTCGAGAATTGAAAAAAATCTAAAATTTCTTCAACTTTAAATTATTGTCTGCAACTCCTGCAACCAATCAATTAGTCCAAAACTTTTATACTTCATGGCATGGGCATCTTTAACCCTGTCCCGTTTTGCAAAATTTTAGACCTGTCCAAATTAAAAGGTTTTGCAGACAAAAAATTGGTACTTGATTTATTTTGAAAAATAACCATTCAGTAAGCTAGAAAATATTGTGGAAAAAGAAGAAATTGCTTGTTATAGATAATTTCTTCTTTTTGTACAATGTTTTTTCTAATTCAAAATCACAGGGACATAAAAACAGAGGTTTAACAGGATAGGGTAAAATCTCAAATTGAATCTTTGTAAGTACATGTAGATTCTTTGAAATCTGTTGCAAAATTTGTTGATAAACACCTCACTCAAATTTATTTTTGCAGAAATTGTATGTGTTTTGTAGGCTGTAAAATATTGATATTATGTACAATCACCTTTTGTTGAAAAAGCTCAATTTTATGAATCAAAATGATCAGTTTAGCTATTGCCTAAACACATTGCTATATACCATTCCCACATAAATGACGCTTTTAGATGTCCCTCAAAAAATCAATTGGGGAAACAGTGTGCAAAATGTAGAAATTGCTTGCAACAAGCAATTTCTTCATTTTTCAAATTGTTTTCTACCCAGAAAGTTGAAACTATTTAAAATTTCATAATGTCTAAATTGTCGTCTGCAACTCCTTTCAATTTGGACCAGTCTAAAAGTTTGTTGTCTGGTAATGGGTTAATCAATTACCTCACAGTCATGCATTGTGATTTACGAAAGAAAAAGTTCTGTGAAAAACCAAAAAAAAGAAAGAAAAACACACATTGTGACTAACTATTAATTCTTATTAAGCAATTTCTTACTTTGCTACAGTATTTTTCCTTTTGTAATTCACACTTACTTTTCAATCCAAATGCATATTTGAATTGTTGTCTGCAACATCTTACCATTTGGACTAATCTCAAATTTGTTGTCAAATGAGTTGAAAGATAAGATTATTGATAAATTGTTATGTTACATTGAAACAACATATATTTACATGGATTTTGAAAATTTAAGTATCCTACTATTTTATGAAAGATTGAATAATACTTTTATCTGGTAACCTTTGACATTTTTGATGCCCCTCAAGATAAATAATAGGAAAAACATTGTGTAAAATGAACAAATTGCTAGCAACACACAATTTCTTCATTTTCCACGATGTTTTTTACCCGGAAATTTGAAAAAATCTGATATTTCATAAACCCAAAATTGTCGTCTGCAACTCCTCTCAATTTGGACCAGTCTAAAATATTGCCGTCTGATAATGGGTTAATTCGTATAATAAAGTTAAAAAATTGTACATGAATCAATAAAGATAACGTAGATAAGGATTGTGTATGTAGAAGATATTCAATGAGTGGTCGTGCAATATTGAAGTTATTAACCCATTACCAGACGACAAAGTTTCAGACTGGTCAAAATTTGAAGGATTTGCAGATGACAATTTAAAGTTTATGAAATTCTACTTTTTTTTCACCTTTTGGGGAAGAAAACATTGTGTAAAATGAAGAAATTGCTCGTAACAAGCAATTTCGTCATTTTACACAATGTTTTCCCAGTTGTTTTTTTGAAGGGCATCCAAAAGTGTCACTGTTTGGGAATGGGTTAAACAAGTCATCTCTAAATAGATAAAACGAGGCTTTGCCAGAGTTTAATCTGTTTTAGATGTCTTGTTTAATAAATTCAGGATTTAATGGACACAAATTTGATAGTCTATTTATAATATGAAATTATGTTTTGCAATGAATCAATAAAAATTAATAGAATCGATATATGATATTCTGCTGTTTGTGAAATGAGGCCATTAAATGCATCATAAAGTCATTTTGGCGGCAGCATAAAGGCGGTACCATAGGCTTCGAATTCATTTGCATAGTTATACCATGTAATATTAAAAATATTCAACGGGTTTACTTCACTTCCTTGTAAAATAAAGGAAGAAATTGCATGAAATAAGCATTTTTTATTACCCTTGTATATACTTTGCTATAATGACCTATGCTGATTGTTCATACCTCAAGGGCTTAGTCCAACACTTTCATGAGTTACGCTAAGCCTTTAACTTGCATTTTATCGAATAACCAATATATCCTCACATTTATACGCTCGAAGGGTCAGGTTATGTTATGACTCTGGTTGTCTTGTGTGTGTCTGTCTATTCGCATATTTTTTGTGTGCTCATCTTCTCAAAGTTTCAATTGGAATGAAATGAAACTTGCATCAATGAATCTTTATTAAGTCTAGTTGTGAATGAGACCAAAATTATTTTGACCCCTCAAGATGGTTTGGAATCATCTGCTGTAGAATTAGCTTAAAATTGTGTTTTTCACTGACAATCCCCTTCGGATGTATGCCCAGATCTGGCAAGTTCTTGTTTTAACTTGGGTGTTTATCAATTCACGTTCTTTGTATATGCAATTTTTTGTATGACTTGTTACTTAGATTGTTTTATACTTATGTATATTTTTTATCATTATAGTTAGTGACATTATTTTTTTTAGATCACATGCAAATCAAAATTATTAAAATCTTTTTATACCTAGCTGAGATTTTGCAATGAAAGGCAATAATTTGCAAAAGAGTGGATTTAAATATTGTATTAAAAATGCCCTCCAAAATGTATATGAAAAATCACACACGGTGCTGTTTTCAAGGGTGCATTTTCATACATATTATCTATAACCCATAACAGAATGACAACATTTTAGACTGGTTCATATATAAAGAAGTTGTAGACAATATTTTTAAGTTGAAGATATTGTGGAAAAGCTTTGGCAAACATTGTGGAAAATGCAGAAATTGCTTGTCACAAGCAATTTCTTTATCATCCACAATTTTTTGTACAAATAAAAAGATTTTTTAAAAAAACATCAACTAAAAATTGTGGTCTGCAACTCCTTTTGATTAGGACCATTCTGAATTTTTGTTGTCTGGTAATGGGTTAACCCATTCCAACATGAAAAAAATTTAGACTGGTCCAAATTGGAAGAAGTTTCAGATGGCGATTTAAAGTTGATGAAATTTTAGATTTTTTCAACTTTCTGGATAGAAAACATTATGGAAAATGAAGAAATTGCTTGTTACAAGTAATTTCTTCATTTTCCACAATGCTTTCCAAAGCTTTTTTTCTTGGGGGCGTTTTAAAGTGTCACTGTGTTGGAATGGGTTAATGTGATATTAATTTTCTAGGCAAGTATTCATTACCCTTACATTCATTGAGTGGAATTTGCCCTTTATTGATATTGAATTGTTGTTACTATACAGCAGTTAAAATACTCAAGCATTGCTGTCTTCTGACAGCTCTTGCTATTGACCAATTGCTGCTGTCAATCAAATAACTTGTTGGCCAATGAAATTATTCATTAAGACCAGAAATGAGGTTTGATATCCAACATTGGCCGCCTTATTTCTTAAGCTTTTTAACTGGTTTAGCAACTTAAACGTTGTAATTACAACATATTCAGGCTGTAGTTACTATTCACATTTCTTGTAGCATGCCCTTTGCCATAATTTTGCATAATAACACCCTAAGAATTGAAGCGAGACTTCCTGTTGGAGTCAGTTGGCGTTGCTAACTGAGTAAGTGGGCAGGGCTAGCTATTGTTCAACTGTGGCTGAACATTTTCTGTTCGATCCCCGACGGTGGCACTCATCCTTTCCGACTATTTGTCTCTCGCCAATGGGCCGATAATTGTAGATCTATGTGGGATAGCAGCTGGAGGCTAGGAAGGGATGTAATGGTAGTACTGGTGTGAGAAATACCAGGATTTCATTGTTAGGTGCTCCAGCCACTGCAATATAACTATATAACTGAATACTTTCTCTTTATTTCTCTTCTTGAATATACAACAAACAAACATTGTAATAGTCAGCACTGGATTTTCTCATGAAAATCTATTAGTTTTGTGTGATAATTATCAAAAATTTCATATGTGTTAGTCAAAACTTGAGGTTCACCATTCAGCCTTCAGCACTTTTAAAATACGATAACATTGAGTTCTGCACACCTTTGATTATGCCTATCCTCCCACCCATCAATCCATCCATCCATCCATTTATTCATTCATTCATTCATTCATTCATTCATTCAAAAGCTCTAGTATATGTGTATACCATAAATGTATGTAGACAATTACTAAATGACTATCATGTATCCATGTATATGTAAGAACTTAAGCCTGTTTATTTCATTGAATTCTATATTTACATTGTTCACTGTTAACCCATTCCCTCAAAATTTTTAAATTTTTTATCAACTTTAAATTTTCGTCTGCAATTTATTTGAATTTGGACTGGTCTAAAATTTTATTGTGTTGGAATGGGTTAATGGGTTAATACATAGTATAATTATGTGTTCATTAATTGCATAGGATTTCTCTCCAGAATGGAGGTAATAAACAATATTTATATACCAGATATTTATCCCAGTTAAGCTAAAAAAATGACAAAGAACTCTTACAAACAAAAAGTTTATAAAATGAATGAATTATGGAGTAATCTAGAAAATATAGTCAGAGAGAGAAAGAGTGTGTAAAAGGAATGTTTCCTTTTCCCATATTGTTTTTCTGTAAGTCAGTATAATATCTTAGGACCACAAATTTTTGTGGAAGGGTTTATTGAAACAACAACAAAAATGTGGCAACCCATTACCACATGAGAAAATTTAAGACTGGTTGAGGGAATATTTTTAGCTCACCTGAGCACAAAGTGCTCATGGCGAGCTTTTGTGATCGTTGAATGTCTGTTGTCCGGCGTGCGGCGTCAACAATTGAAGTGTTTACACTCCAGAGGCCACAGTTTTGACCCAATCTTCATGAAACTTGGTCAGAATAGTTGTTAGGTCATGAGGATGAAGGCTAATGATTATGGGAAGGTTCTTTTGGAAAACACAGGAAAAGGACAATTTCTTCGTTTACACTCTAGAGACCACAATTTTGGCTCAATTTTCATGAAAATTGGCCAGAATAATTGTTTGGTCACAATGATGAACCCTATCGATTATAGGAAGGTTCTTTTGGAAAACATAGGAAAAGGTTCCTTAATGACAGTTTCTTTTTTAATGCTCTAAAGGTCATCATTTTGGCTCAATGGTCATGTAACTTGGTCAGGATTCTTGTTAGATCATTAAGATGAACCTTATAGATTATGGGAAAGTTCTATAGGATAACACAGGAAAAGGGGCCATAATGACATTTTTTTTTTCAATATAGAAGTCACGGTTTTGGCTCAAGCTTCATGAAACTGATTATAGTTATTTGTCTCTAGTTGCATTTTTAACAGCAGACAGTTCAGGTGAGCGATCTAGGACCATCATGGTCCTCTTGTTTGTCTTTTTGGATAGACAATATTGTGGATAATGAAAAAAATGTTTAATAAAAGCAATTTCTTCATTTCCCACCATGTTGTCCAAAGCTCTTTCCTTGAAGGGCATTAAACGGAGGTATTGCGAGGGATTGGCTGTGAGACCAACTTTTGGTGATAGAATGGAAAGTATCAGGGAAATATTTTATTGAAAAAAAAAAGCAACAAAAAAATGTGTTAATTCAATACCACATGAGAAAATTTTTGACTGGTCCTAATTCAAAGAAGTTGCAGACGACAGGATTGATGGGAATGGGTTAAAGCATCATGGCAGTTGGATTAGCAAATCTTGTAAAAAATTGCTGATTTTTTTTAGCATTATTTTTTTATTGTTCATCTAGACATATCATAAACAATTTTATGCATCAAAAACAATTTGTGCTTAATCTTTATGTTACTTTTTTAATGAATGTGTACAATGGTAGATCCAGGATTTCTTTAACCCCTTCCTGTACAAACCCGGGA
Source organism: Fragum fragum (assembly GCA_946902895.1). Taxonomy (NCBI): domain Eukaryota; kingdom Metazoa; phylum Mollusca; class Bivalvia; order Cardiida; family Cardiidae; genus Fragum; species Fragum fragum. The sequence continues at coordinate 32,822,699 of OX336374.1, forward strand.
TTTTATGTCACTGTGATTTTATACTTGAGAAAATATTGTGGGAAAAGGAGAAATTGCTTGTAACAAGCAATTTCTCCTATTTCCCACAATGTTTTCCATCACATAGGATGGTTTAATTTCAAATTACATCCAATTTTCATTGTTGTCTGCAACCTTTTTCAACTTGGACCAGTCTAAAATTCTAAAAAAAAAACAGGAAAGGGTCAAAGGGGGTTCAAACTTTCTAATGTGGGTTTGTTTTTCTGTTACAGTAAATCTTGTATGAAGCAACTACTCTTGGGAAGACCAAAAAATGGTTGCTTAACCCATTCCCACACATTAGAATTTTAGACTGGTCCAAATTGAAAGGAGCTGAAGACGACAATTTCAAGTTGATGGAATTTTGAATTTTTTCGTCTTTTTGGATAGAAAACATTGTGGATAATGAAGAAATTGCTTGATACAAGCAATTTCTTCATTTTCCACAATGATTTCCGAAGCTTATTTCTTGAGGGGCGGTAAAAGGAGGGCTCGAGTGGGAATGGGTTAAGAGAGTGGTCACTTAGAACACCTTTTTCATCAAGAGATATAAAGGATTGATTCAATTGCATACATGAATTATTACAATGTTTGGATTAATCCTATTATTCTATTGAGTTCCAACAACATAGGATAGTTGTGATTATATTCAGGGGTCGGCACTAACAGTGTCCCGGGATTCCGAGGATCCCTGAAAATTGGAAGGGATTCCAACAATTTTAGGCTAGGGATTCCATCCGGATGATTCAATATTTATCCGGAACAATAGATCTTAATGTATCAACTAATGCTCCTGATTATTTTGTTTGTTTGTGTGTGGTTTTTTTGTGTTTTTTTTTTTTGTAGAAAACATTGTAGATAATGAAGAAATTGCTTTTAACAAGCAATTTCTTCATTTTCAACAATTTTTATCGAAGCTTTGTTTTTAAGTTTCGCTAAGGAGGGCATCGGTGATGGTCACTTTATAGAAGTGGCCGCTCGACTGAATATCAAATACGAATATGAATAATTATGCCACAGAAGGGGTTCAAACGACCCCCCCCCGACCCCCCCCCCCCTCATGAACCCCCTATAAATCTGCCACTGGTGTTTTGCATATTTTCCTAATTATAATTCATAATAAATCGTATATTTATGATTTGTTAGTTACATTGTGTTTATAATATATTAGAATTATTTCTACCTGTAAATGTATTTATTACGTTAAGTATTACTCATTTATTCTTATGGCCCTCTCGGGATTATCCTATGTTATAATCTAACATTTTTGAGACTGTCCTAATTGATAGAAAATGCAAAAGATAATTCAAAGATACTTAAAACTGAAAAAGAAATAGCACAATTTTAATGGAAAACATCGAGAGAGAAAGAAGAAATTGCCTGGTACATTTAACCCCAGTGTCTTTTAAGTATTGTTCTTAAGGTGCTCCTGAGAGATGGTTTAGTGACAATAATAAGATAGGTTTGTTAACCCATTCCCATACAATAATTTTTTTTGACACCCTTTGAGAAAAGACTTTGGAAAACATCGTGGAAAAAGAAGAAATTGCCTGTAAAAAAACAATTTCTTCATTATAAATAATGTATTTCAGCTCAAAGAAAAAAAATAAATAAATGAATGATGGTTTTGAAAATGGAGCTGTCTAAAATTTTATCGCATGGTAATGGGTTAAACCACTCCACATGTTAGCACATTGTAAAGAAACGTAAAGAGGATAGTTATTTATCCCCGAGTATCATAGATTTATTGTTCAGTCAGTTAAATAGCTGTGTTATACGTAATTCTAAGAAAGTAAAATCATGTTGGAAACGAAAAAATGGCGAGAATACAGGGAAATATCTTATGCTAGTTAACCCATTCCCAATGGTCTGGAAAACATTGTGGAAAATGAAGGAATTGCTTGTGACATGCAATTCCTTCATTGTCCACAATGTTTCTACCCCAAAAGTAAAAAAATCATAACTTTTGGATTGTCGCAGATGAACAGACTTTTTGCTAAATTTCTTGTCTTGGCGAGTTGGCGGTGTGTATTGGGACTATAGCACTCTTGTTGTGCATTTAGTTTTCTAGGTCATAAGATAGAAGAGTACGGAAAAATAGTAATAACCCACTCCCACACACTTTTGAACGCCCCCACCTCAACCCCAAAGAAAAATGCTTAATAAAACATGTTGAAAATTTTAAGCAGCTGCTTTATGCAAGCAATTTCTTCATTATCTACAAAAGAGGCAAATATTTTTAAAAGGCGTCTTTTTTCAAATTGTCGTCTGAAATAACTTTCAATATGGAGCAGTTTAAAATGTTGTTGTGTGGTAATAGGTTAAAACATTACCAGAGGACAAAATGATAATTTGTTCCAAATTGAAATAAGTTGCATACAACAATTTTAAGCCGGTAAATTTTGAAGAAAAAAAAGCTTTGTCATGGAGTGTATGAATTTTTGTCAGAAATGAAGAAATATTGCTCGATACAAGAAATTTTCCTCGTTTCTCTAAGGCGTATCTCGAACCTTTTCCTTCGGGGTCGTAAAAAATAGGGAAACTATGTTTATGGGTAACTATTTGTAGTAATCAACTGTTTTCGTCTTGTTATTTTAAAGTTATATCCTTTACACTCTTGCAATAGCAGAATTATTGCCAGTAGCTAATCCAGTGTTATAGTCTATCAAAGTCATATTAACCCATTACCTGACAACAACATTTTAGACTGGTCCAAATTGAAAGAAATTTAAGATTGCCATATAACTGGAAAACAACTGCCAGATGAGGTAAAAACTTTGTGAGAAGAATGAGAAATTGCTTGTTGCAAGTGATTTCTCCTTTTTTCCAATATGTTCACAATAACAATATTTCTTCAGGGCACCAATAAGCGGCACCGTGTGGTAATGGATTAAGTATTCAGTAAAAAATTACATATAAAAACACAGAATATAGTTTTTGATTTGTTTGTTGTTTGATTTGATGTTTCCCAAAAATCACGGTTTTATTGTGGCACACATGTGTCAGACTAAAAGGATCCATCCGGATATTTCTTTAAAGAGTACTGCAGAAAGAAACCGAATCGAGCACACGTCAGAGAAATTACTTTAAAGGTTCAGATAGAGTAAGGTAGAATGGCCTTTTTGACATTCAGGAAATATTCAGAAAAAGAAGTCTGTTAAGGGTCTGTAAACTTGATGATTGATCAAACTGTAGTTGCGGAAAAGTTGGTCGACCACGGTGGAAATGCACTTGAATGGGATTCAGACGGCGATCATAGCGCAGTTGTAGCGCATAAGACTCCTGGTCAATCGGTCCCATATTCGATCCCCGGCCGAGGCGAATACCCTCTTTGACATTACCTTAAATGGTATGAACAGCTGGATGCTCGGAAATGATGAAGTGGTGGTATACTTGTGTGAGAAATACCAGGAATACATGGTTAGGTGCTCCATCTACCCTGGTATGACTGAAATACTGATAAAAGTGGTGTTGAACCCCATTGAATCAATTGAATAGGTTTCATACTAATCTCATCAAATCTGCCTTTACTACGTTTCTGTTATATTTAAAGGTTAGTTGATTCCTTCCATGTGGATCTGTGGAAACTTAAGAGTTCATGGACTAAAGCTTGATCAATATAATGGTGGTTTAATGAAAAAAACGTTGTAACTGCAGCCTGCGTCATTATGTAGTTACAATGTTTTGAAAGAACTATGAAATCGTGAGGATTTGTAGGTGAAACATAACCTAGATAAACTATTGGTAAATGTATGTAGGTTGATTCTACTACAGACCTGTCCCAAAATTTGCTTACTCTTAAGCCTTTCCCGTTTTGCAAAATTTCAGACCTGTCCCAAATTCAAAGGTTTTGCAGATGAAAAATTCAAAATGCAATTAATTTGAAGAATAACCATTTAGTAGGGTGGAAGATATTGTAGAAAAAGATTAAATTGCTTGTTACAAGCAATTTATTCTTTTTCTACGATGTTTTCTCAATTATAAAATCATAGGAACGTAAAAAACAGGGATTGGACAGTAAAAGGTTAATTTAAGCCATTATCGCAAAACCCATACTTTCGCAACACGTGAAGTAAATTAGGAGAACAGCGTGAGAAAGGAGAAATCGCTTGAAACAAGGAATTTCACCTGTTCTCATTATGGTTTTAATCCTATTTCTATCCTTATTTTTTCATTTCTATGGTACTTTGAATCGTAAGCTAAGACTTCTTTCATTTTTGACCTGGCGAAAATGTTTTCCCCTGTAACGGGTTAAAAAAATGACGCGTTTGGTGCGCTCCTTTCGTACCAAGGCCAGCGAACGTTCTACCGCGAGAAGATGATCTTGAAATAATTTGTCCAAGAGGACAGGGTTACTGTACAAATGGCTTGTTTCCTTAACCCTTGTCATGCTGAACCCGGGATATACCTCCTGTTTGCAGATCTTAGTCCATACCACCTGCTTCTCCTTTTTGAGCCAGAGTTGTTCATATGGTGAATTTAAAAAAAATAATAAATAAATAACAACCTACAACCTATTGCTTTAAGTGCTTTTAGCCCTTTGATTTCAATACAGTTCTGTATTGGTTTGTATTCAGTATGACAAGGGTTAACTTATTGGGTGCCTTGCGCGGCTCAATGGTTGGGGTGGTGGATTAGTGATTCGTGATCTGAGAGAATTTGAGGGTAGCTGGTTCGAATCGGGACCGCGCCGCTGGTCACACGTATACGTCCCTGGACATGAAATTTTCGGGCACCAGCCCTGCACTGGTGAAAACCAGAAAGCACGTGAATTAATGAACTTAGGCGTGATATTACTAAAATGAGCCTATGCGTGACATTTCCAACCATTTCGCAAGTGCGTGACTCGCACACATTGAGCACCTTTGACAGCCATTCAGGGCAATTAGAACATTCGCTGATTGTTTAAAGAAGCTTTAGGTCAGTATCTATCTACAGAGCGCAAAGTGAAGACTCTGATCAGACTGTGCGGATGCACAGACTAATTTGAGTCTTTATTTTGCGCATATGTGTAATGGTATAATGTCACGCAGGCGCTCAAATATTGTTAAAAATGTTATAAAAACATAGAAAATATCTTAAAAGTCTTAAACTTTCACATTAATGTAAAATGCTGCATGGTCACCTCTCATTCCGCAGAAGTGTTTCCAAATACATTAAGTTAAAAGAAATACGATTTGCTACTTCGACTAATAACCAGACAGAATTTTAGATAAGTCCTGATTCAAAGAAGTTGCAAGCAAAGTACTTCGTAGATGCCCCCCCCCCCCCCTAGAAAAAATCTTTTTGTGTGTGTGGTAGAAAACTTTTTGGGAATTGGGAAATGAAGAAATTGTTTTCTTACAATTTCTTCATCATCCTCAATAATTTTCAACGGTTCTTCCTTGAGAATCGTAAACTAAACGGGTTCATGTGGGATAGGATAAGGGTGACATTTCGTGGTTGTTCAGTGAAACTGTTTTTTGGAAACTAAGCTGCTGATATAAATCGTTGTTGGGTGACGAAATCCTAGCAACTAAAGCTTGTTAACCCATTCCAACACAATCGCGCTTTTTGACCCCCCCCCCCCGAGAAAAAAATGCTCTGGAAAACATTGTGGACAATGAAGAAATTGTTTGTAACAAGACATTTCTTCAATATCCACAATGTTTTCTACCCTAAAAACCGGAAAAATGTTAAATTCCAGCAACTTGAAATTATCGTTTGCAAGTCATTTCAATTTAGACCAGTCTTAACTTTTATCGTCTTGTTATGGGTTAAGACAATCTGATTAAAATCAGATCAAACATAACACACTTTTGCTACGTCCAGAACGGAGAAAATAGCGTAGTTGTTTCGAAGAGATGATTTTAACCCAATACCAGACGGCAACATTTTAGACAGGTCCAAATTGAAAGAAGTTGCAGATGACAATTCGATTCTTGTGATATTTTAGATTTTTTCAGCTTTCTGGGTAGAAAACATTGTGTAAAATGAAGAAATTGCTTATTGAAAGCAATTTCTTCATTTTGCACAATGTTTTCTCTAATATTTTTATTGAGGGGCGTGAAAAAACGTCATTGTATGAGATGGGTTAATGAGATTAGGGTTAAGATTATTTGTTCGCTGACTGACACATGTCGAGAGAACTTAACAGTTCGATGCTGCTCTACCAAAACCTCGTAACTACAGCTAAAAATATGGTATAGTTACGGGTTTGGTGGAATACCGACGCATGTTGTTTTACAAAATATTTTTTTTCTTAATTATGGGTTTTTATTTTTAATTTGCCTGGTTCCTTCAATAAGACCACAGCAAAGATTAAAAAAATCTTTAGTTACGTTGTTTAACCCATTATTAGATTACAAAATTTTAGATTGGTCCAAATTGAAAGGAGTTGCAGACCACAACTTATAGTTTATGAAATCGCAAATTTCTTCAACTTTCTGGGTAGAAAACATTGTGTATAATGAAGAAATTGCTTGTCACAAGCAATGTCTTCATTTTACACATTGTTTTCCAACTTGTTTTTCTTGAGGGCCGTCGGGAAGCGTCATTGTGTGGGGATGCGTTACGAAATGTTTTTTATATCTATCACAAAAAAGTGTGTCTCACAGCTTTTGAATCGGGCTGTAGATTGACTGCTAATCACAATAGCACCTCGCAGGTGTTTATCAATATAGATTTCAGCAAATTATTGACGTCCGTGCTCTGATATGCCAAAAGTTAGACAGTCAGTTCAGACAGTCCAGGTAGAAAACAGTTTAGTAGAACTGAGAGATTTTAAAATACATCCGTAAATAATTTAATTTTTAGTTTCGTCTATCAAAAACGAGCGTACTGATTGGTCGAAAAAAAATATTCATAACACCATGAATAAAATTTTGAGGACACAGCGATTTTGTATGCATCCGCACAAAATAGACCCTTACAAAAAGGTATCAAAATTTGTAAAGCTTTTGTATTTTTCTCTCGATGCAATTAAATTGTTAGAAATGAAGAGAATATTTTTTTTGTTTTCATGGTGGTATGAACCGAAAAACCTAATCACACAATGTATGAATCCGCTTCGCGTGTTCATACATTGTGTGATTAGTTTTTTCGGTTCATACCTCCATGAAAACAAAACATATTCTCTTCATCTTTTAAATGTATAATGTAACTGACGGATCGACGCTGTCAATCAAAAATCGATTGACTAATCAAATCATTCATTTAGACCGGAAGTGAAATTATATCAAGTATTTCTAGCGCAACGTGATCAAGGAGGGATATTGCCGTCACCCTGTGTCCGTTATTCATCATTCAGAATTTTTACAAAAAGTAATCAAAAAGGTTCCTAGATCTCTTCGCTTTGCGGGATGTTTGACGGATCTCCGTTATCAACAAAAACGGTTGATCGATCAATTCATTCAATTAGACCGGTAGTGAACTTTAAACTGCGATAGCTATAAACCCTTGTCATGCTGATCCTGGAATATTCCGGTTTCGGCAGTAGATGTAGACCAAGATCAGCCTGCAAGTAAGTGCAGTTTGATCTTGGTCTACACCTCCTGCTTGTACATTTTCTGTCGGAGTTGTTTATGAAATTGATTTCTAAAAATTATTTATTTTTGAACAACAAGTCCAATCAGTACTTTCAGCCCTTTGATTTTACAGCAATTCAATAAGGTGATTTATACAGCATGACAAGGGTTAATAGGGTTTCTGTCGGTTTGGCGACTCCAGCGTCGTTATGGCAGCTTGTGGCGCAGTATGGGAATTCTTATCTTAGGCTACATAACTGCCTGTCCCTTTTAAACCAGTCTCTTATTTTTGTATGAAGATATGAACAATCAGAACTTTCTGTGGCTTCAGCCCTTTGATTTAATGCAACCATGTTCAGACTTTGCAGTATTTTAAGGGTTACGTTTGTTTTATAGTTCGAATATTTTTAGCGCTATCTTCATATAAGTGTATTTATAAATTCAGGCAAAGGCAAATTTAATTATGTACTCGACCCCCTTGACAGAATATATAAAGATCTCCAATTCTTGTTCGCCTTTGGGAGACCTACTTAGCCATAATGGTAATTGAGCGATCATGATGTCATTCAATGAAAAACTCAACCAGTCAAATATTTCATTTACAACGGGAGTGAAGTTTTAGCTTCGACATTGGCCGACAATTTATATGAAGTATTCTTGTTGGCTTTCGACTTATACGTCTTTACTTCCGCTAATTCAAGCTGTAGGTACGACGTTTATTTCGCCAATTAACCATTTTACATTTTGTTACATGCTCTTTGCCATTAATTTTGAAAAATAAAGCCGTTTAAAAATCGAAGTGGAATTTCCTGTCGGAGTCAATGGGCAGGGCCAACGGAAATAACGGAGCCAGCGATTGGTCAATTCGTACCTCGCTATATCGTATATATTCATTTCAGATCAAACAAAACATTTACATTTTTTTAACGTTTATCTTATTGAATAATCAGGCCACCGGTCCATACACAAGGATACAATACAATTGCAAACAATACAACATATACATACGAGTGAAGTGACGATACCCAAATGTATATATAGTGAATGTAGAAACTTCCCCGTAATACTTAAAACATGATATTCTATTCAATTTACATATTCGTTTATTTATAAACTTATTCATCTATCATCTATCTATTTCTATTCTTACTTTTTACTATCTAATGACTACACACTGTAGTTATTCTCTCTCAATTAACAGACAAATAAGAATTATATATTCCTGATCTTGTGAAGATATTTGGTTGATAGTATTTGATTTGGTATACATACCCACACATACGCACGTATATACAAACATACACACATACATATATACACATATACAATTATACACATATACATATATACGCATACTTACATCTCATACATACATACACACATGTGCAAATACATACATACACACATGCATATACACATACACATATATCTGCACCTATACATACACACATACATACCCATATATACATATCCCATCATATTATTCTATAAGATATTCATTCCCTTTTTAAATGCATAGTAACTATACATAGCAAGATTACGCCAAACATTCTGGTTTTTACTGGACATAATATATCTATAAAATTTTGAGTTAGTTGTAGGTTATTCATTGTGATTAAATATTTTGTTCTTAAATCTTTGTATCGAGGACAGCTCAATAGAAAATGTACCTCGTCCTCTACAGAGCTTTCGCAGTAGACAAAAAAATCTTGATTCACGTGTAATATCATAGTTTCTGCCTTTCTCTACCATATGATTATGTGAAGCACAACGGAAAATAGCAAGACTTTTGCATGACTAAAACATGACTGTCCTCTGGATTTTTCAGATGTAAGAACGTTAACCACTTCCTTTTTAATCAGAAAAACTGACGCAGTTATTTCCCTTACGTTTGGCATTCTCGTTTTTAGCGTGTTATTTTTTTAGGGAAAAAAAAAAAACCGATATTTTGAATCGATCAATCGGAAACAAGTTTTCACGCATTTCCGCTTATTTCCACGCATGCTCATAAACTTGAAGTGAAAATCTATGTAATCGCCTCCATCTTGTTTCATCGCCCATGAAAAAATTATAACTTATTTGCTGAATGCCAACAGCTTCCTTTTAGTCATGTATATCAAGGAAAATGGTTTAAAAATTCGACTTCATGATAAATTGTATAATGAATTGTCAAAATGAGAGAAATAATTTCCACGCGTTTCAAGATAGAATCTAGGTCAGTGGTTAGTGGAATTGTAAACTGTCTGTTAGTGTTTGACCTGGCAGGACTGAAAAAATTTACACCCCGTATACACAGTATATGTAACAAGTTACAACCCTTTATAGTCGCGATTCAAGCGCCTATTTAACCCCATCGAATAAAACACCTTTTACCTCAAATTCGACTATATCTTCGAAACGGATATGTAGTACTTCAATTGTAATAATAATATGCTCAACGAAAAAAGAATTGAATGTAAGCTTTGATTTTTTTTACCTTTTATCATTTAACCTTTTACCACACAACCACAAATTTTCACGCACTGATAAAATGACATCAAAGAAAACGTTGTGATTAAATCAAAATAGCGATTTCGGTAAACAGTAAGGGATCATGATTGATTGAATAGGGTTTAACGCAACTTTTAATAGTATTTCAGTTATATGGGGGCGGCTAACCATGGATTCCTGGTAGTTCACACACCAGTACTACCACTGCATTCTTATCGAGCCTCCAGCTGCTCATACCACTTAAGTGCATGATAAACTTACTCATATTGATGATACATGCTGGAATTATTGAGCGCGGTTACTGATAACCCAGCAAAACCGCTCTCAGGATTTTCAGTCCTTTGATTTCCTACAGCATCTTCGTTGGTCTAGTGCTACAACTGATTGTTCAAATAACAGTTAATTCGTCACCATAAAATCCAGCACTTTGACACTATGCAGAAATGAAGCTTTGGGAAAAATAAGAAAAGTCGACCAATGAAAGCCTTCATTTGGAGTGGAAGTTAACTTTGGACTCCAATATTGGTCGTCATGTATTTGAAGCATTTCTGTTGGTTTTGCGACTTAAAAGTCGTAGCCATAGCTTACTGTAGTTACGTTTAGGTCGCCAATAATATCCACTTTTTTAATGCTACTGGCAATAAATTTTGCAAAATAACGCTGTTTTGAAATCGAAGCGGAAAGTCGTGTTGGAATCAATGGGCGGGGCCAATGGAGTATGTGGGCGGGGCCAGCGATGAGTCAATTCCACTCGGAAAAAAGCCGACCCTACACTGGTGGTTATTATTTTCATAATTATTTTTCATTGTTATATCATAATTAACTGCTTGGTTTTCATGATTACATTATAAGAAATGCATATATTCCTGTCCATAGAGTTTGAAAATAAAAACTGAACACAGCGCTTTTCAGTTCACCACATGTTGTGTGGATATAGGAAAACATTTTTTTTTTTTTTTTTATTGGAAACTAGGTTCCAAAGGTTTAATGGTATGATTAAGACAACCTGCCCTTCTAATATAGGCATGCAACTTTTATCAATTGGCTGATAAAGAAGAATGTGACAATACATTATGTCCGAGTTTATAGATACCGAATTGGCATTTAAATCCCGGATAGACAGCTTCAATTGCTGACGTGGGAATTTGTTAAATTTTGAGGGGGGGGGGGGGGGGGTATCAAAGGAAAGTGATTGATATGTCACTTTTTCCCACAGAGAGTTTTTGTTTTTTTTTTTTTTTTCAATTGTATGCTGAACCAGGAATATTTCTGTTCTGGTAAAAGGTATATACATAGATCAGCCTGCGCATGCGTGCAATCTGATCTTAGTCTACACCACCTGTTAGTCCTTGTCAAGCCAGAGTTGCTTATAGAATGATTTTCAAAATAAATATTGAACCACAATTAGTAATTCAAGTACTTTAAACCCTTTGATTTAATTCAATTTTGAAAAGGATTTTTTAGGTCGCGGGGGTCAAGCTAAATTCAGACTGTGTTACGACCCTAGATCTCATGTATATGAAGAGCGAATTTGTGACATGGAATTTACGATGTTTGACCACATTCTCTATGTGATATATGGGTACTTATGAACACTTCAAGCATGTTTAAGAAAACGCCAAAATTAAATTTGTTTAACAACACAGATACAGTATATTCTTTCCCTCTTACCAATGAACTATAATGACTAAAAAAGGACCGCAATGGAAAACCGTAAGGAATACATTTGAAGAAGGACATCAGATGTATCATGGGGAAATGATAATTCAAAGAACGCAGAAATACATAAAGAATAGCTGTGTTTTTAAGGTTAGATCGGTTTATCTTGCATTGTGTAATCAAGGAAAATATAGCTTTTGTTGTACACAAAATGAAAGATAATGTCGATCTTATATGCCAATTTAAACGAATATTCTATTTAAACCCTTTACCTTTTTTATTTTAGACTGGTCCAAATTAAAAGAGGTTACAGACAACAATGAAAATTGGGTGCTATTTGAAATGAAACCATTCTATGTGGTAGAAAATATTGTGGGAAAAGGAGAAATTTGCTTGTTACAAGAAATTTCTCTTTTTCCCGCACTAAAATCATCTAAAATCACAGCGACGTAAAATCCCGGGTTTGTACAGGAAAGGGTCAATATGTTTGGTTTAAAACTCTAAAAGCACGTGCATTATACGGAAGCCTGCCGAGTTTTCAATGAAAAGGCGTTTAGTGGTGCGTAATGAAGTAAAGCAAGGCTTTTTAACCCTTGTCATGCTGTATAAATTACCTTACTGAAATGCTGTAAAATCAAAGGGCTGAAAGCACTGATAGAACTCGTTGTTAAAAATTCAATATTTCTTTTAGAAACCAATTTCATAAACAACTATGGCACGAAAAGTACAAGCAGGGGATGTAGACCAAGATTAGACTGCCTTTAAGTGCAGTCTGATCTTGGTCTACATCTCCTGCAAAAACCGGAATATTCCAGGTTCAGCATAACAAGGGTTAAGAGCAGCGAGGATATCATTTTGATAATTTAACTGTTTTTGACAAAATTGTCAGATGCTAAACACTCGATAGACAATCGCAAAGCATAAAAGAAAAATCTGCTTCAGAAAATTTGTCAAAAGTCGAAAACATTTGACAGTTTTCTGAATCGAGTATGGTTATTCTACCTAAGTATGTGTTATTTTCGACATGTTTTCTCAAATTGACCTCTGCCGGATACGATCCCGTTCCCAAATACCATGCATTTGTTTCACAAAGTTATCGAATTGTCCTTTTTCGCACGACGAGTGATATTCATTAATTGACGAAGTCTGAAATGGACCGATTTACTATCAATATTATTGGCAATAATATCGTGTTACTTTATTTACCAAGCTTCAATATCTCCACTATACACTATCAATATTATCGGCAATAATATCGAGTGACTATATTTACCAAGCTTCAATATCGCAACTATACACTATCGATACTATTGGCAATAATATCGAGTGACTATATTGACCAAGCTTCAATATCGCAATTATACACTATCAATACTATTGGCAATAATATCGAGTCAATATGTCCACAATATTCCAAGTTGTTTTCACCGAATGACCTTTAATTTATATGTCACATAAAATGGTTAGCGCAAAATTAGGGTAAATTTGTGTCTATTTTCGTATTAACGCCTACGACATTTAGATATTTACTGAATTGAAGACCGGCTGGCGAACATAACTCTTGATGACGTAATTTAATGACGTAGGTTAGAGCAAATTCAAACAGAATGCGGGATTCCAATTGTAATAAGCAACACGTGAATGACCCATTATTCGTTGCAACTGTCACTTAAAAATAGATTTATAGCCTACGTAGGATATAAGGGAAATACCCTGGTATATTCTAATAAACGACATCTGATTTTCATAAAACTACTTTTTAGACTTATCAAAATAGTGTATGAAAGGGAATAAGAATGATTAAAATCTGTGACATTAAGTGTGTGTTTCGAAGTTACTAAGGCACATCACTCATGCTTTGCATATTCACCTCCCTTACCACCCACAAAGGCTGGTCACCGATCAGCAAAAAACAGAGAGAGAAGCTCGAGAATAACAACTTTTCAATTAAATGAATCTAACAAATACATATCTGTGTGGCTGGGAGCCAGTCTATCCAGCTCATGGCAGCAATCATTTTTTAACCCCTAAAAGTATTGTATATATACTTTTATTTATTCATTAACATTATTCTTGGAATCTCAATCAAACTGCCTGGTCGTTACGTTAACTCATTACCACACAACAGAAATTTTGGACCGGTTCAATGGCCAATAGCTGGCCCCGCCCACTTACTTATTTCGCCACGCCCACTGACTCCAAACAAGGAGTTCCGTTTCGAATCTTAACCGCGTAGTTTTGTAAAATTTATGGCCAGTATTAAGTAACAAAAAAGTGAAATGGTTGGTTGATTACCCAAGCGTCGTAACTGCAGCTTGAATAAGTCGTTAAACCAACAAAAATGGTAAACAAAATGACGGCTAATGGCGGAGGTGAAAGCTTAGGTCCGGGATGAATAAATAATTTGACTGGTCGGTTGATTCCCTGATTGACAGCCGCGATTGGTCAGTTTGAAAGAGGCTGCAGACGACAATATCACATTGGTTGAATTTACCAAATCTTTGTCTTCTTACACACAAAAAATCTTCATTATCACCAGCGTTTTTCCGAGGCTTTTTCACAATGGTCGTCAAAAGGCAGGATTGTTTGGGAATGGGTTAATACCCGCAACTGGTAGCGTGAATGAGTGAGACCTGGCATCGTAGCTGGTCATGTGACAATATTTTCCGACCAGACAGTGACATTCTAAACCTTGTCATATCAACCTTTGTCATGGTTAACGCGAAATATAGGCGATAAACTACTTAGTTTGTTGGCTACCTATGCATTATACGCACATATGTTATCTGGCCTGTTATATATTTCATAGTTTCATTTTTTCAATTTTTGAATAAACGTGTACTTGTATTGTTGGTTAGTTCATCCTTCTAGTACACAATTGACCAATCCCTGGCCCCACCCACTTTCTGAGTTGGCCACGCCCTCCATCTCCGAACAGGAAGTCCTGCTTCGATTTAAACTGCGTTATTTTGCCCAGTATCATGCAATAAACAAGTAGTTGGTTGGCGACCTAAACGTCGTAACTATAGCTTGAATAAGCTGTAGTTACGACATTTAAGTCGACAAACCAATACAAATAGGATAACAAAATGTCGACCAATGTCGGAGTTCAAAACTCATTTCTGGTCTAAGTGAATGATTTCATTGGTCGATTTTTAATTTTATTGACAACCGCGATTAGCCAATACGTTTGTCCTTGAATATAATCCATGGTGCAGGGTAGTATTTATCATGCCAGATTAACGTCATATCAAAAACTTCAAACAATGGTAAAATTAAAATGCCTACGTTGAAGTGCAATTAAGCAAATACTAGCCGGTCATTTCGGTCTTTGTCTGACCGAACGAATTTTGGACAATCAATTGACCAATCACGACTGTCAATCGAGGAATAAACCAACCAATCAAATAATTTATTCAGTCTGGACCTGATAATATCAACTCCGACATCGGCCACCATTTTTATTGACCTTTATTGTTGGTTTGGCGACTTAGGCGTCGTAACTACAGCTTATTCAAGCTGTAGTTACGACGTTTAGGTCACCAACCAACTATTTTACTTTTCTGTTACATGCTACTTGAAAAAAAATATTGGAACATAACGCCGTTTAAAATCGAAGCGGAACTTCCTGTCGTAGTTAATGGGCGGCGCCTAGGGAGTAAGTGGGCGGGGCCAGCGATGGGTCAATTGCGGACGACGATTCAGTGAAAGAGAAAGACATTGTTTATCAGAATCACTATCTCCTTTTTCAATAGTCATAGACCAGAGCTACAGATAGAGAGCGTAATTCGTATTTTACATTTAATTATTTCACCAATACTGCCATTAACCATATGTTGTAGGTACTCATTCGAATTGTCTCGACGAGACGATTCGAATGAGTACCCACAACATAGGATTTCTTTGAGAAATAAGGATTTTAGAATGCTGTTATCCCCTATTATCTAGACTTCTGTCATATTCTTGTATCTTTCTGTAGAAACAAAACTAAAATACAGGCTTATTACTAGTAGTCAGAGCTTTATCGCAATAGATGGATCGCTCGTACCCGCCTACTGATTCCATTGGACCCGCCAACTGACTCCGACAGAATGTTCCACTTCGAATTTAAATAGCCTGATTTTGCAAACATTTGTGGCCATTGATATTCAACAAATATGTAAATTGCTTGGTTTGTCGTCCTCAACATCATAAGTACAGCTTGAATAAAGAAAAATTGCTTCACAGCCAATGTCAGAGTTTAAAGTTAACTTGTGGTCTAAATGATTGATTTGATTGAATGATCGATCGATTCTTTGTTTGACAGCAGCGATTGGTCAATTGAAACATCGTTTGCCATACTCACTGACAACCGACACGTCATAACGACCGAGGTTATAAACCGTGCCATAGCGCTGTTGGTAGCGCGTCGGACTGTCAATCTAGAGGTCCCGGGTTCGATCCCCGACTGCGGCATTCATCCTTTCCGACTATTTGTCTCTCACCAATGGGTCGATAATCGTAGACCTATGTGGGATAGCAGCTGGAGGCTAGGAAGGGATGTAAAGGTAGTACTGGTGTGAGAAATACCAGGGTAACCTTTGTTAGGTGCTCCAGCCGCCGCGATATAACTGAAAGATTTTGAAAGCGGTGTAAAACCCATTTCAAAACAAAAACAAATTAACCGTGCATAATTTTGAAAAAAAGGTAGTCAGGGACAGTGACCCTTTCCTCTTTCTTGAAATTTTAGACTGGCCAAATTTGAAAGATGTTGCAGACGACAATGAAAAGTGAGTGCAATTTGAAACAAACCCATTCTATGTTGTAGAAAATATTGTGATAAAAGAAGAAATTGCTTAATAACAAGCAATTTCTTCTTTTATCACAATATTTTCCTAAGTATAAAATTGCATGGACGTAAAAACCAGGGATTTTACTGGGAAGGCTCAAGTCAAAGGATTTGTTGACTATCCGCGTAACGAACAAAAATTCTTAACAAAAATGTAATAGTTCAAGGTTAATTTTAGTCTAAATGAATGATTTGATTGTTCTATTAATGTTTGAATTACAGAGGCAGTCTGTTACTCGGATAAGGCATGTTTTGCAAAATTTTAGACATATCTAAATTCAAAGGTTTTGCAGGCGACATTATAAAACCGATAGATTTAAAAAATAATCATTCAGTAGGGTAGAAAATATTGTAGAAAAAGAAGAAATTGCCTGTAACAAGCAATTTTTTTCTTTTTCCACATTTTTTCTCAAGTAATAAAACACAGGGGGCGTAAAGAATCGGGGATTGAATAGGAAAGGGTTAAATTTGAAGGAGTTTGGTACGACATGTTCGAACGGTTCTAGATCTAAACGTGAAAATTAATTTCACATAAACAACTCTGGCTTGAAAGAGACGAACTGGTAGTGTAGACTAAGTGTAGACTTATGTGAAGGCTAATCTCTATCTAGCCTATAAACCATGGAATATTCAGAGTTCTACATAATGATAGTTAACAACCCTTTCCTGTTTTCACGATTTTATACTAGTCCAATTTGAAAGAATGTGAAGGCGATAATTTAAAGTGGGTGTAATCTCTGAAAACTAACCAATTTTGGGGGTTAGAAAATACAGTGGAAAAAGAAGAAATTGCTTGTAAAAAGCAATTTCTTCTTTTCCAACAATGTTTTCTCAAGTATAAAATCGCGGGTACGTAAAAAGAAGAGAGAGTGCAGGAAAGGGTTTTTAATACAATAATACTAGGCGTTAAAGTACATTAAATTTTAATCTAAATGTTTATCATTGCCACTTTTGAATTGCGTCATTCATGAAACGAAAATTTGTTTACGGATGTAGGTCGCATCTGGTAAGCCATGATAAAGGTCGGACCCATCGCATACCAGGAAGCACGGAAAATATACATCGACTGCTTTCAAAATGAAGCTTTTTTTACGTCACTTTTCACAATATTTCCCTTATAAAGTGAAGAAGGTTGTTGTTGTTGTTGTTGTTTTTTGTGTGTGTGAGGTTTTTTTTTATCATCATTATGATTATTATTATAATTCATGCTTTACCTTTGATTGATTGATTAAATGGGATTCCTGGTATTTCTCTAACCAGGAGGTCCACTACATCCTTTCCTAGCCACCAGCTGCTATCCCACTTAGTTTAAGATTATCCGCCAATAAGCGAGAGGCAAAAATGTCGGAAAGGATATGTGCCGCCGCCGGGGATCGAACCTATGACAACCTATAATCTGATGCGCTACCGACTGAGCTATGAAGGCGGCGGGTTACCTTTGAATGACCAACGCAAGTCTGGTGATCTGGAATGTGTTGTCCAAAGACAAACTAGCGCGACGAGAGGCGTCGACTAGAAGCTAATTAATATTGAGTCTAAGTCTGACATCCCGATCAATTTCATGGTGTCCTCGAGAAGAGACTAAGATCAGATTTAGTCTGATCCGAGTCTGCATTATGCGCTCCAAGGCTGTAGGTAATTTCCGATCGAAGATAAGTGAATATTTTTCTGCTCTTTATTACTGTCCAGACTGCTCTGACCAATCGCGGCTGTCAATCAAATCAAATCAATCAAATAGACGGTCGATCAATGAAATCATTTAGACCAAAAAAGGTTTTGAACTCCGCCATTGACCGCCATTTTTGTTAACCTTTTTTGTTGGTTTTGGAACTTAAACGTCGAAACTACAGTTTAATGGCGACTCAAGATGTAGCTACGACGTTTAGATCGCCAACCAACTATGCTACTTTTTTGTTACAGAAATCGAAGCGGAACTTCCTGTCGGAGCCGATGGGCCTGACAAATGGAGTTAGTGGGCGGGCACAGCGAAGGGTCAATTGAAAAATAAAATAACTTTCACGAGTATGCTGATTGTTAAATGCTGAACGCAGTACAGTAATACCGTATCTTATACATCTTGTAACATTTAAGGTTGATTGTTTGAATAGGGTTTGGCGCTTCTTTTAACAGAATTTCAGTCAGGCTTTTGGAGGGGGGGGGGGGGGGTGACCGGAAAATGGCCACGCCCACTGACCTTTGATGATGCATTTTAATGTGAGATTTCGAAATGACACTCGTTTGACGAATATTGTGTGAGACCTAAATCTCGTAACTACAGTTTTGAAAAGCTGTCGTTGCGACGTCAAGGTCGTTCATCAATGAAGTGTATTAAATGAATGTCGGGGTTCAACTTTTAATTTCCCGTGTAAATGAACGATTGGATAAGACGAGGGATTTCTTGATTGATAGCGCCTTCCGTCAATTAACCTATCCGGTCTTTCATTCAAGCCGGAAGTTAATGTGGAGATTCGTTATGAGTAGGTCTCATTGACAAATTGCTTGTCCCGCCCACATACTACTTTGATCCCTCCCTTTGACTCCGATTGAAAGTTCTGCTTATATCTTTTACGGCACTGTTTTGCGAAATTTACTGTCAGTAGCATGTAAAAAAAAGGTTAGAATGGATTGTTGGCGACCTAAACGTCCTAACTACAGCTTGAATAAGCTGTAGTTAGGACGTTTAGGTCACCAAACCAACAACCTATATGACGTAACGTTACACTTGCATGTAGATGTTTTAAGAGATGAAGAGATTTTTTTTGTCTTGTTTTATTTTCACGGAGGTATGAAACAAAAAACCTATTCATACTGTATGAAAACGCGAAGCGGATTTTAACATAAGTGTTATTATGTTTTTCGTTTCATACCTCCATGAAAACAAAAAACATTCTCTTCATCTCTTATAATTTAATAACATCGAGCGAAAAGAGGGAACTATATTACAATGTTCGATACTTTTTGTATGGAACTATCTTGTGCGAAAGCATACAAAATACTTGCGTGCTCAAGATTTGGTTCAAATAGATATGAATAATTTTTTCGACCAATCAGAACGCTCGGTTTTGATAAACGAAACTAAAAATTAGATTATTAGAAAGGGGGGGGGGGCATGTTTACGCACATATTTCAACTACCACATTGTATAGTTATTATAAGTGCACGAATTAATTTCAACAAATACTTGGCGTAAGTTTCTCTTTCGTGGGTACAATGTTGCTTTGGATAGTCTAGTGATTCAATTTTTGAATAAACGTGTACTTGTATTGTTGGTTAGTTCATCCTTCTAGTACACAATTGACCAATCCCTGGCCCCACCCACTTTCTGAGTTGGCCACGCCCTCCATCTCCGAACAGGAAGTCCTGCTTCGATTTAAACTGCGTTATTTTGCCCAGTATCATGCAATAAACAAGTAGTTGGTTGGCGACCTAAACGTCGTAACTATAGCTTGAATAAGCTGTAGTTACGACATTTAAGTCGACAAACCAATACAAATAGGATAACAAAATGTCGACCAATGTTGGAGTTCAAAACTCATTTCTGGTCTAAGTGAATGATTTCATTGGTCGATTTTTAATTTTATTGACAACCGCGATTAGCCAATACGTTTGTCCTTGAATATAATCCATGGTGCAGGGTAGTATTTATCATGCCAGATTAACGTCATATCAAAAACTTCAAACAATGGTAAAATCAAAATGTCTACGTTGAAGTGCAATTAAACAAATACTATCCGGTCATTTAGGTCTTTGTCTGACCGAACGAATTTTGGACAATCAATTGACCAATCACGACTGTCAATCGAGGAATAAACCGACCAATCAAATAATTTATTTAGTCAGGACCTGATATTATCAACTCCGACATCGACCGCCATTTTTATTGACTTTTATTGTTGGTTTGGCGACTTAGGCGTCGTAACTACAACTTATTCAAGCTGTAGTTACGACGTTTAGGTCACCAACCAACTATTTTACTTTTCTGTTACATGCTACTTGAAAAAAATATTGGAACATTTAGGTCTAAGGGAAGTAAATCATTTTCCCGTCATCTGTCAGGTAAGTATAGGGAAACTCCGGTTCATATCAACACAAGATCACGGTGGCCTCTGATTGGACAATATTATCGAAATTCAAAATCAATGATTTTTTCAGGACCTTTTATGTTCCGTTGAAAAAATATGAAGTCAAAAGTAACGGTTTTGAATCATTTTGGCAATTGACTAGCGGGTTTTAAAAGCGGGTACGTTTTTTTGAATTGCCCAAAGAAACAGCTGTACAGGGAGGGTCATCTCAAAAATGGGGTCAAAAGTCATAGAGAAAAGGGATCATGCCATACTAAAATTTATTTTTTTGGATGTATGAATGGATGTTCTTTAATTTAAAGTAGGTCTGGTCATTCTCGCAAACTCTTGGACAGAGCTATAAGCGAATATGTTATAATGGTCGTCTATGGAAAATGATTTACTTCCCTTAGACCATAACGCCGTTAAAAATCGAAGCGGAACTTCCTGTCCGATATAATGGACGGTGCCTAGGGAGTAAGTGGGCGGGGCCAGTGATTGGTCAATTGCGGACGACGATTCAGTGAAAGAGAAAGACATTGTTTATCAGAATCACTATCTCCTTTTTCAATAGTCATAGACCAGAGCTACAGATAGAGGGCGTAATTCGGACTTTACATTTAATTATTTCACCAGTACTGCCATTAACCATATGTTGTAGGTACTCATTCAAATCGTCTCGACGAGACGATTCGAATGAGTACCCACAACATAGGATTTCATTGAGAAATAAGGATTTTAGAATGCTATTACCCCCTCTCAACTAGACCTCTGTCATACTCTTGTATCTTTCTGCAAAAAGAAAACTAAAATACAGGCTTATTATTAATAGTCAGAGCTTTATCGCAATTGGCGGATCATTAGCCCCCGCCTACTGACTCCGTTGGACCCGCCAACTGACTCCACAGAAAGTTCCACTTCGATTTTAGCGCTACTTTGCAAAATGTCTGGCCATTAATATTTAACAAAAATGTAAAGTGGTTGGTTGTCGTCCTACACATCGTATCTACAGCTTGAATAAGAAAAAAAATGCTTCACATAAATGTCAGCCACTGTCAGAGTTTAAAGTTCACTCGCGATCTGAATGATTAATTTGATTGAATGATCGATCAGTTCTTTGTTTGACAGCAGCGATTGGTCAATTGAAACATCGTTTGCCATACCTACTGACAACCGACATAGCAGTGCGACCGAGGTTATTAACCGTGCATAGCCGCCGTCATAGCGCAGTTGGTAGCGCGTCGGACTGTCAATAAAGAGGTCCCGGGTTCGATACCCGACGGCAGCACTCATCCTTTCCGACTATTTGTCTCTCACCAATGGGTCGATAATCGTAGACCTATGTGGGATAGCAGCTGGAGGCTAGGAAGGGATGTAATGGTTGTACTGGTGTGAGAAATACCAGGATTCCATTGTTAGGTGCTCCAGCCGCCGCGATATAACTGAAAGATGGTTGAAAGCGGCGTAAAACCCATTTCAAAACAAAAACAAATTAACCGTGCATAATTTGAAAAAAATGTGGACATTGACCCTTTCCTGCTTCTTGAAATCTTAGACTGGCCAAATTTGAAAGATGTTGCAGACGACAATGAAAGGTGAGTGCAATTTGAAACAAACCAATTCTATGTTGTAGAAAATATTTTGATAAAAGAAGAAATTGCTTGATTACAAGCAATTTCTTCTTTTCTCACAACATTTTCTTAAGTATAAAATTGCATGGACGTAAAATCCAGGGATTGTACTGGAACGGGTTAAATAAAAGGATTTGTTGACTATCCGCGTAACGAACAAAAATTCTTAACAAAAATGTAAGAGTTCAAAGGTTAATTTTAGTCTAAATGAATGATTTGATTGTTCAATTAATGTTTGAATTACAGAGGCAGTCTGTTACTCGGATAAGGCATGTTTTGCAAAATTTTAGACATATCTGATTTCAAAGTTTTTGCAGACGACAATATAAAACCGATAGATTTGAAAAATAATCATTCAGTAGGGTAGTAAATATTGTAGAAAAAGAAGAAATTGCCTGTAACAAGCAATTTCTTCTTTTTCCACATTTTTTCTCAAGTAATAAAACACAAGGGCGTAAAGAATCGGGGATTGAATAATAAAGGGTTAAATTTGAAGGAGTTTGGTACGACATGTTCGAACGGTTCTAGATCTAAACGTGAAAATTAATTTCACATAAACAACTCTGGCTTGAAAGAGACGAATGGGTGGTGTAGACTAAGTGTAGACTTATGTGCAGGCTAATCTCTATCTAGCCTATACACCATGGAATATTCAGAGTTCTAAATAATGATAGTTAACAACCCTTTCCTGTTTTCACGATTTTATACTAGTCCAATTTGAAAGAATGTGAAGGCGATAATTTAAAGTGGGTGTAATCTCTGAAAACTAACCAATTTTGGGGGTTAGAAAATATAGTGGAAAAAGAAGAAATTGCTTGTAAAAAGCAATTTCTTCTTTTCCAACAATGTTTTCTCAAGTATAAATCGCGGGTACGTAAAAAGAAGAGAAAGTGCAGGAAAGGGTTTTTAATACAATAATACTAGGCGTTATAGTACATAAATGTTTATCATTGCCTCTTTTGAATTGCGTCATTCATGAAACGAAAATTTGTTTACGGATGTAGGTCGCATCTGGTTAGCCATGATAAAGGTCGGACCCATCGCATACCAGGAAGCACGGAAAATATACATCGACTGCTTTCAAAAGGAAGCTTTTTTTACGTCACTTTTCACAATATTTCCCTTATAAAGTGAAGAAGGTTGTTGTTGTTGTTGTTTTTGTGTGTGTGTGTGTGTTTTTATCATCATTATGATTATTATAATTCATGCTTTACCTTTGATTGATTGATTGAATGGGGTTCATCGCCACTTTTAACAGTATTTCAGTCATATCGCGGCGGCTGGATCACCTTACAATGTATTCCTGGTATTTCTCTCACCAGGAGGTCCACTACATCCTTTCCTAGCCACCAGCTGCTATCCCTCTTAGTTTAAGATTATCCGCCAATTGGCGAGAGACAAAAATGTCGGAAAGGATATGTGCCGCCGCCGGGGATCGAACCCATGACAACCTATAATCTGATGCGCTACCGACTGAGCTATGAAGGCGGCGGGTTACCTTTGAATGACCAACGCAAGTCTCGTGATATGGAATGTGTTGTCCAAAGACAAACTAGCGCGACGAGAGGCGTCGACTGGAAGCCAATTAATATTGAGTCTGGATCTGACATCCCGAACAATTTCACGGTGTCCTCGAAAAGAGATTAAGATCAGATTGTGAAACTGCTTAGCCTGATCCGAGTCTGCATTATGCGCTCCACGGCTGTAGGTAATTTCCGATCGAAGATAAGTGAATATTTTTCTGCTCTTTAGTACTGTCCTGACTGCTCTGACCAATCGCGGCTGTCAATCAAATAGACTGGCGACCAATGAAATCATTCATTTAGACCAAAAAAGGTTTTGAACTCCGCCATTGACCGCCATTTTTGTTAACCTTTTTTTGTTGGTTTTGGAACTTAAACGTCGAAACTACAGTTTAGTGGCGACTCAGGATGTAGCTACGACGTTTAGATCGCCAACCAACTATGCTACTTTTTTCTTACACGCCATAAATTTTGCAGAAATCGAAGCCAAACTTCCTGTCGGAGCCGATGAGCCTGGCAAAATGGAGTTAGTGTGCGGGCACAGCGATGGTCAATTGAAAAAAAATAACTTTCACGAGTATGCTCATTGTTTTATGCCGAACGCAGTACAGTTATCCCGTATCTTATACATCTTGCAACATTTAAGGTTGATTGTTTGAATGGGGTTAAGCGCTACTTTTAACAGAATTTCAGTCAGTCTTTTGGAGGGGGGGGGGTTGACCGGAAAATGGCCACACCCACTGACCTTTGATAATGCATTTTAATGTGAGATTTCGAAATGACACTCGTTTGACAAATATTGTGTGAGACCTAAATCTCGTAACTACAGTTTTGAAAAGCTGTCGTTGCGACGTCAAGGTCGTTCATCAATGAAGTGTATTAAATGAATGTCGGGATTTAACTTTTAATTTCCCGTGTAAATGAACGATTGGATAAGACGAGGGATTTCTTGATTGATAGCGCCTTCCGTCAATTAACCTATCAGGTCTTTAAATTTAACCCGGAAGTTAATGTGGAACTTCGTTATGAGTAGGTCTCATTGACAAATTGCTTGTCCCGCCCACATACTACTTTTGTCCCTCCCATTGACTCCGATCGAAAGTTCTGCTTATATCTTTTACGGTACTGTTTTGCGAAATTTACTGTCAGTAGCATGTAAAAAAAGTTAGAATGGTTGTTGGCGACCCAAACGTCGGAACTACAGCTTGAATAAGTCACCAAACCAACATTTTTTACATGAAAACAAAAAAACATTTTCTTCATCTCATATGATTTAATAACATCGAGCGAAAAAAGGAAATATTTTACAAAGCTCGATACTTTATGTAGGGAACTATTTTATGCGGAAGCATACAAAATACCTGCGTGCTCAAGATTTTGTTACAGTAGGAATGAATCATTTTCGACCAATCAGAACGCTCGGTTTTGATAGACGAAACTAAAAAATAGATTATTAGAAAGTGGGGGCATGTTTACGCACATATTTCAACTACCACATTGTATAGTTATTATAAGTGCACGAGTTAATTTCAACAAATACTTGGCGTAAGTTTCTCTTTCGTGGATACAATGTTGCTTTGGCTAGTCTAGTAAACCATACGTTTGTCCTTGGATATAATCCATGATGCAGAGCAGTGTTTATCGTTCTAGATAAACGTTACATAAATAATTTCAAACAATGCCAAAATTAAAATTCCTACGTTGAAGTGCAAGTATATATTCATCTGGTCATTTAATACTTTGCTCTACTGGACGGATTTTAAACAATCCATTGCTGAATACAAAGGAATGAAAGAGAAAGGCGTTGTTTATCAGAATCACTTTCTCTTTTTCCCACCATTTCCCCCATGCAATTATGCCCTGTATCCTATCGCAGAAAAGGAATTAAAATGCATGACGAAAATAGAAAAAAAAAAACTTACAATATAACAAGGTCATCGACAGGACTGTTCTTGTACTTTTAATAATTTTTGTGAGTCCACAAAGAATCCCGCTTTCTGATGCCCCTCTAGAAAAGAGAGTTCGGAAAACATATTCAAACTGTAACAAGCAATTTCTTCACTTACACTAATAATTTCTACATAAAGAGATCAAAGAAAATAAGATTTCAGTAACTTTAAATTGTCATCCGCTTCTGTCAATTTGGACCACTCTTAACCCTTGTCATGCTGAACGCGGAATATTCCTTCTATGGCAGGAAGTATAGACAAAGATCAGCCTGCCCATAATTGTGCAGTCTGATCTTAGTCTATACCACCTGCTTGTCCTATTAAGACAGAATTTGTTATAAGATCAATGTAAATAATGACCCATAATTCGTGGCGCTTCCAGTGCTTTCGGTCCTTTGATTTTAATGCAATTCTGTTTTGGACTTAAAATTCAGCATTGAAAGGGTTGAAATTTGTTGTAAGGCAATGTCTTAAAGTGGTTTGGTAAAGTAATAGATTTTATTGTCACAATGACCAGGTTTGATAACGCAGTCTTGTCTGAGTGGGTACTTGACCTCTTGCCTCGAAACAACAGATTCGCACCTCCCTATATAGTAGGAATGGAATCCAAGATAAGACAAACGTAAAGCGGTATTCGGTTGCACACATAGCCGCACAGCATCCAAATGCGATCTTTTTGCCCTTTACAAACTCATGAATGTCACCAATCGGCTAGCGAATACTTAACACATTTCCACACAATCCTTCATTTTTACGCTCCTTAAGCTTTGAAAAACATTGTGGGAAATAAAGAAATTGCTTGTCAAACTCATTTTTCCTTGTTATCCACGATGTTTTCTACCAAAAAAACGACAAGATTTTTTTAAAAAATAATTCATTGACACGGAACTTCTTTCACTTTAGACTAATCTAAAATTTTCTCCTGTTGGAATGTGTTAACTAACTACCACAGTACTACTAAAATCATATCGGACGGTCCTGGGATTAAACTAGCTGTCCAGTTATAACATATTTTCGTTTCAATCCACTTTATGTTTCTTAACCCTTGTCATGCTGTATAAATTATCTGACTGAATTGCTGTAAAATCAAAGGGCTGAAAGCACTTGTTGTTCAAAAATCAATATTTCTTATAGAAATCGATTTCATAAAGAACTCTGACAGGAAAAGTGCGCTTCTGTGCAGACTGATCTTGACTTTTTGTTCAAAAATCAATATTTCTTATAGAAATCAATTTCATAAAGAACTCTGACAGGAAATGTGCACTTATATGCAGGCTGATCTTCACTACACCTCATGCCAAAACCGGAATATTCTGGGTTCAGCATGACAAGGGTTAAATGATTATTCGGCCGGTCGTGCCTTCATGTTTCCACAGGAAAGCTGTATGGTTCATGTCGTCAAAACATATTTTGCTTAATCCATTACCAGACAATGAAATTCTAGACTGGTCCAAATTCAAAGGAGTTGCAGACGACAATTTCAAGTTTATGAAATTTTAGATTATGTTAAATTTCTGGGTAGGAAACATTGTGAAAAATATAGAAATTGCTTGTGACAAGCACTTTTTTCATTTTACACAAAGATTCCCCAGTTTTTAGCGGTTTTGTAGGACAAAACCGGTATTTCGCATCGATCAACCGGAAACAAGTTTTCGCGAATTTTCCAATCATTTCCACGCATGCTCATAAACTTGACTTGAAACTCTATGTGATCGCCTCCATCTTGTTTCATCGCTGATGAAGAAAATAACTTACTTTCTGAATGCCAACATTCTCCTTTTAGTCACGAATATCAAGGAAAATGGTTTAAAACTGTTGTAACTGAATATATCCATAGTAAATTGTCAAATGAACTGTCTAAATGAGAGAAATAATCTCTTCGCGTTACAAGATAGAATCTAGGTCAGTGGTACGTGTAGTAGGCGAATACATGTAAACAAATTCCTAACCCTGTATGTTAGTTTTGACCTGGAAGGATTGAGCAAATTTACACACCGTATACCCAGTACATATACGTTACAAGCATGATATAGTCGCGATTCAAGCGCTATTTAACCCCACCGAATTAAACACCCTTTTACATCTCGAACTCGATTATGTCTTTGAAACGAACATGTAGTACTGTACTTCAATTGTAACAATAATATGCTCAAAGCAAAAGGAATTGAATGTAAGCTTTGATGCTTTACCTTTTATCATTTAACCTTTTACCACACAACCACAAATTTTCACGCACTGATGAAATAATATTAAAGAAAACGTTGTGATGAAATCAAAATAGCGATTTCGGTAAACAGTAAAAGGGTCATGATTAATTGAATGGGGTTTTAACGCAACTTTTGGTAGTATTTCAGTTATATCGGTGCGGTTGGAGCTCCTAACCAGGGATTCCTGGTAGTTCTCACACCAGTATTACCACTACCAC
This sequence comes from Fragum fragum, assembly GCA_946902895.1. Lineage (NCBI taxonomy): Eukaryota > Metazoa > Mollusca > Bivalvia > Cardiida > Cardiidae > Fragum > Fragum fragum. Next base: position 32,850,788 of record OX336374.1, read on the forward strand.
TACATCCTTATCGAGCATCCAGCTGCTCATCCTACTTAGGTGTACGATTTATTGAACGCGGTTACTGAAAAGCCAGCAAAACCGCTCTCAGGACTTTCAGTCCTTTGATTCTTATGTGGACTTCCAAAAGCGCCATTATGTGGGAATGACTTAACCTGGATTGCATCAGACTACTTTTAGATGATTTAGAAATTACTGAAAGTACTGTAATCTAGCAAAGCATGGTTTTGATAGGTAATCTTTTATGTCAAAGGTTATAATGATAAATAAACGATGTTAGAATGACCCATTACAACACGACACAATCTTAGACAGGTACAATTTGAAAGGAGTTCCAGACGACAACTTCACGTCGGTGGATGTTAGAAAATCTTTGCTATGTAGAATAGAAAAACATTGTGGGAATTGAAGAAATTGCTTGTTACAAGCAATTTCTTCATTGTCAACAATGTTTTCCAAAGTATGCTTTCTTAAGATGCATAAAAGGCGGGACTGATTGGGAAAGGGTTAAATAGCATAATTTTGAAGAAGCTCAGAATATTCCTGAAATACATTTGACTGGCGAGCCTGTCCTAATCTGACGATACAATTTCGGAGAGTAGCGCAGATTGGACAGGTTCACCAGTCTAGAAATACATAAGAACTACTTTTTATGGCGTAGGCATTCAGTGCATTTAGTGGTTAAGCCTCCAGTGGCAGTTAGCGCACATTGAACTCTGAGAAGGCCTCAAAATTTTGTTATAAACTTAAGCTATCAAACCAGACGCTTTGCTAGCTAAAAATCATACGTGTAATCATAATGTATTATTTGATATCCGAGGTGAATTTAATGACACTGGCCGGTGCATTTACCCATGACCGGACGGCAAAAATTTAGACTGGTCCAAATTCAAAGAAGTTAAAGAGGACAATTTAAATCTCAAAGATCTCTGTGCTTCTGGGTAGAAAACAAAGTGGAAAATGTAGAAATTGCTTGTGACAAGCAATTTCTTCATTTTCCACATCGTTCTCTAGACAATTTTCTCAGGGGTTGCAAAAAAGTGGGATTGTGTGGGAATTGGTTTAAGTGCAACGTATATTCAGTGAACGGAATCGGCCCTTCCACTTTAAGACTACGTCATTCATGAAGCGGTTAACCCATTCCCACACATTCCACCTTTTTACGCTCCTCTAGAAAAAGGCCTTGGAAAACATTATGGAAAATTAAGAAATTGCCTGTATCAAGCAATTTCTTCATCATCCGCAATGTTTCCTATTCACGAAGACGAAAAAAAAAAATCCATCAAATTGAAATTGTCGTCCTCAGCTTCTTTGTTTACGGATATGCACAGCAACCTTGAGAAAGGCTAGGTCAATTGCGTTCGAGGAAACACACTGTACTGAAGTGTTTACTCATTGCATGTGTACTTCAAATAAAAGTACAGTTGCGTTTAGTTCTAATTGGTGTCACGGTGTTGTTGTTGTTGTTTTTAAATTTGTTTAGTGGAGGGTGGGTTATCGACACTTTGGCCAATCTTCAGTTTTACCGCGACGAAGCCCAGTGCTCCTTTGTTCTGAAATGTCTTCCGTGACCTAAAGACAAACTAACGTGACCAGCGGAATAACCTTGAAATAATGATATTTGAACTTGTATGGTTAAATTTTTCAACAATTTCACATCGAGCACCAAAGGAAAATGGAATCAGATCAACAAGTCGCGGAATCCGCACTGTCTGACCAGGGTCTTCACTTTACACTAGCGTCTAACCTAATATTTGTTTAGACTTTTAATGAATTGTCCTAATGCTATTTGTGGCTGCGGATAGCATTTCAAACAATCATAGTGACGAATCGTTAGCCACGCCCACGGAGCTCCGACATGTCACTAGTTCAACTTCGATATCAAGCGGTTGCAAAAGTTATTACCAATAAAGTAAAATGGTAGGTTGGCGACCTAAAAGTCGTATCTACAGCTTGAAGGCAGTCGCCAAACAAACAAAAATGCTTCACATAAATATCGATCAATGTTGGAGTTAAAAGTATGATTTTGTTGGTATATTGTATTATTGATTGACATTCGCGGAACGTCCATTATAGACTTCGATCAGCCTGTGCATTTGTATAATCTGACCAGGGTCTTCCCATAGCTTTTTAGACAACCAGCGAAAGTTTTAATGCCTTCTGTGGCTATCCCGGGTTAATTCAAGTCCAAGTAACACTTAGACAATTTAACACGGAACAATAAATGTACATGTAATTTGTTTAGCTGGCATATCTCTTAGTTTTAAATTAGATCGTCAACTTTTTAACGGAGAGGTCGATTCAATCACACTATGTGTATTTGTCATTTGGGGCTCAAACCATATGATTTTCTGTTCACGCTTTTGTAAAATTAAAAATATAACATTTGATGTATAATGCCTAAATGTTGTTAGTCAGGCGTAAAATCATTAAATTTTTTAGGACCTGAAATCTCTTGAATTATTCTGTTTGATATAAATAATACTGGCGGCAGTCACGACTCAGTTGGTAGCGCATCGAACTCTCGATCAGGAGGTCCAGGGTTCAATCCCCTGTCGCAGCAAAAATCCTTTCTGAAATTTGTCTCCCATCAACGGTTGGATAATCGTAAGCCTAATTTGGATGTGCAGCGGGTGCCTCCCAAAGTATGTAGTGGTAGTACTGGTGTGATAAATTCCAGGAATCCATGGTTAGGCGCTGCTGTCGCCGCGATATGACTGAAATACTGTTTACAGTGGCGTCAAACCCATTCAAATAAAGAAACAGAAAAACAATATGTTAGTGTGACTGTAATGTCTGTTCTTCAAGCACAAGTGAACTTGCTTGGAATATCACGTGCAGTGGTACCGGATAAATCATTAATTTTTCAAGGTTGAACTCATCGTAAATGTGTTTGTTATTTACTGATAAGCCCCCTGAAGTACACTATGCATGAGTAAGCGCAAATAAACGAGGTCGTGTTTACACAATACATCTCCAGTATTTGACCTGAAGTGTTTTACATAAGAGGTTTTTTTTTATTGTGTTTCGCTTGGTTTTACATATTTCCGTCGCGTGGATTAGCGTAACGTGGTAAGTAGCGTTTATTTTATAACAATTGAATGTTGCTATTTATTTGCAGACAAAGACTTTATAACCCATTCCCACTCTATCATGATTTTCGACGCCCCTAAAAACAAGTTGGTAATGAAGAAATTGCTCGTTACAAGCAAGTTCTTCATTTTCAACGCTGTTTTCTAGCCTTACTTAGAGAGATCTTTAAACCCCTCTTAACTTGAAATTGACGAGGATATAAAAAAATAGAAAAAAAGTTACAAACAGATGTCTGGTTCGATGTCGCGAATTATAGAAACAGATAGATTAGAAAAGAACTATTTCTTATTTACATGACACTTGGTATTTTAGAATATCTCTTGATTGTGAGGATATGGTATTATTTTATGAAATGAATAAATAAATCTCCGTTCATCAGTATTGCGTGAATTTATTCTGTACTCTCAAGTTTCAACTTTCTCTGGTGAGCAAGCAGAATCAATTGATGGAATAGGGTTTTATCCCACATTTAACAGTATTTCAGCCATATATTGGCGGCTGGAGCATCTAACAATAGATTCCTGGTATTTCTCACACCAGTACTACCACTACCTCCAGCTGCTCATCACACATAGGTTTACGATTATCCATCCATTGGTGAGAGACAAAACAAGCAGAAACGAATGGTACTAACCTATTCCAACAAATTAACGCCTTTTACGCCCACCAAGGAACATGATTGAGAAAACATTGTGGGAATGAAGAAATTGCTTATCCTAATTATTTTCTTTATTTCCCACAATGATTACTCCCCTTTTCGAAATTTCTTCAACTTGAATTTGGACAAGTCTAAAATTACTTCACCAGGGGATGGGTTTACCCATTCCCACACAACTCCTCCTTTTTGCGCCCCTTAAGATAAAGGCTTTGGAAAACATTGTGAAAAATGAAGAACTTGCTTGTTTCAAGCAATTTCTTCATTTTCCACGATGTTTTCTATCCAAAAAGTCAAAAAAATCTGAAATTCCATCAACTTGAAAATGTCGTCTGCAGCTTCTTTCAATTTGGACCAGTCTAAAATTTTGAAACGTTGGAACGGGTTAATCACGAAGCGTGACAAACTTTTTTTTCAAACCGTAATTTTACAAGCAAGAATGTTTCACCATGCAAAGTTTAACGCTAGCTAAAGTTTAGTAATATTCATAAAATGTCAGTGTTAAAACCATGTCATGATGAACAACAAAAAATACCACCAACAACAAAACACCTAGACCCTTTACCATGACTTGAATTTGCGAAGTTAAAGGTAAATTATCGCCGGGGGGACGATCAAAATGTGGTAACTACAGCTTATTTTCAAGCTGTGATATTTTAATCTGTAATTTAATTGTGAATCCTTTTGCAAACTGTTTCAAGTCCTATCCCTTGTTAAAGTTTTGTTTTATGTTGTTTTTTCCTGCAATTTTTTCTGTCAATATATTACGATAAAACCAAATCGATGTCAGTTTGATAGTTTAATCCTTTCTTTTAACCGTTAAAAAATGAAATGGTACATAGATGATGTATCGGTTTTGCCCTGGCTCAGCAAACAGTCTCTTCAACATTTAGTCGTTGGGTTTGCAAAATATCGTAAATACAACTTGAATAAAGCTGTAGTTACGACATTTGCACGCCCAACGACGATTTATCATTTCGACTTGGCGTGCGTCAGAAAGTCAATGGTAAGTGCACCAGCCTCCGCGATCTAAATAAAGTTGAAAGTGGCGTTAAACCCACACAACCAGTAAACGTATATGATATTTTTTGCTAGCACATTCGCCGCCGTCATAGAGCAGTCGGTATCGTATCAGACCCATAATCTTCGATGATGGGATGTCATGGGTTCGATCCCCGGCGGAGGCATATATTCTTTCCGACATTTGTCTCTCGCAAATGGGTGGATAATCGTAAACCTATGTGGGATAGCAGCTGGAGGAAAGGATGTAGTGGTAGTACTGGTGTGGAAATACCAGGAATCCATTGTGCTCCAACCGCGGCGTTATGGCTATGACTGAAATACTATTAAAAGCGGCGTTAAACTCCATTCAATCAATCAATTGAACGTAGGAAAATTTATCGAAAAGTTGTTATGAAAAGTTCATCTGACGGCATTTCGCCATTAGAGACTCCATTATCCGTGTAAATCTGTCAAAAAAGAACCATTTCGTCTATTTTCCAGAATCTAAGCCTTTCATTACGCAATGACCAAAAAGTCAATAGACCAACCAAAAAGTACATTCAGACCGGAAAGGAACTTTGAACTCGACTTTCTAAGTCGAAAGTCTTGTCGGAGGCAGTGGGCGTTACCAGCGATCCGTCAATTGAAAGCGTCTAAGGACGACTTCTTTAAATTAACGATTTTTGTTTTCATTCTTAATCCAAAGAAATGCTTCTATTCAATATTTTAGTATCTATTCCTTTTTCAACGCTGTTTTTGGAGGCCCCGTCCAGAATTAATGAACACATCTAAATTCATATCTCGATGGAAAGTTTTAATTCTTTCCCGTTCAACCCCTGGATTTTACGTCCCTGTGATTTTATAATCGAGAAAACATTGTGAAAAAAAAGAAGTTGCTTGTAACAAGCAATTTCTTCCTTTTTCCAGAATATTTCTACTATACTGAATGATTATTTTTCAAAGAAAATCTACTTTAAATTTTCGGCTTCAAATACTTTGAATTTGGACATGTCTAAAAGATTCTGGGTGGGAAGGGTTTAAAAGGCGATATGCGGTACATTATCATTCGTTGAATAACCACATCCTACAGGGAAAGGGAGTTTTCATTCAGTGATAGTTTTACAAGAGGGAATAGCACTTCATAAACTGTAACGTGAGTTATTTATCATTGTTTTAAATCCGACTATTAACCCTTGTCATGCTGAATAAAATCTGTTTCAAAAAGCGATATTTAAATCAAAGGACTGTTAGCACCGGAAGCTTTTACAGAGAACTAGTATTTCTTTAGACATTTTAATTCTATGAACAACTCCTGATCAACAGGGACAAACTGGTATGTGCAGGCTGATCTTTGTCTTTGCCTCCTGCTAAATAGGAATATTTCGGGTCAGCTTGGGTTAATATTCTCATTAGTTTTATTTGACATCACAGAAATGTATTACCATTAGCATGATTATTATTGCAATTCTTTATTTTCAAAACTATCATGTTTTTAAAACATAAATATATTATAATATCTAAGATTATTAGAATTACAAGCTTATTTATCGCTAAAGCTGGAATTGTCCTTCGCCTTCATATTCCTTCATATATCCCTTGCTCCTTTTTCTATTATCTTTGTTCTAAATCCATTACCAGACGACAAATTGCTCTTTAGTTGAAAACTAAGGACTAAAGACTTGAATAGACAATACTGTGATAAAAGGAGAAATTACTTGTGACAAGCAATTTCTCTTTTTCTCATAATGCTTTTCTCAATATAAACTGTCAGGGGTGTTAGAATGAGGGATTATGTGGTAACGGGTTAACAATCTTTCCCTGGGAGTACAGTGCCCCAACCAGGCCGCTAACATAGCGCAATTGGTGTTAGGTCTGACTGTCAATCAGGAGGTCCAGGTTTCGAATCGTGATTGTGACAAATATCCCCTCGGACATTTGTCTCCCACCATTGGTTGGATAATCGTTAACCTTTTGGGATTAGAGCCTCGAGGCTGAAGAATGAAGGGGTAGTCATGTTATGAGAAATAACCGGAAGTAATGGTGCTACACCCGCTGCGGTAAGACAGGAATACTGTTAAAAATGGCGTTAAAACCAATTCAAACAAACAAATCATAGCATGTGACTTTTAGGACTCACGTGGATTAGTGAACTTCCCTCCCATATAACTAAGATATTAATTGATTGATTGATTGAATGAGGTTTAACGCCACTTTTAACAGTATTTCAGTCATATCGCGGCGGCTGAAATTTGAAGGCTTTCATATTTGGTATATAGCATAACTAAATGGTTCTCTACCATACACGCTAAAATTTTAGCCCTGGGATAAAACATTGCCCTCTCCAAGAGGTCCAAAATTGGGGAAAATGCCAAATTAGAGCAACTTCAATATCTTCTCCTTCTGAAATATAAGGTGAAGGACATTAATATGTTGTATGTACCATTACTGCATCATTTTGTACTATTTTACAGGATAATATGCTCTTAGGATCAAAAACCTCTCTGCACCAGGGGTCGAAAATTGCATAAATGGCTAAATTTGAAAAAATTCTTCTTGAATATAGGGCCTAGGGCAACTATATTAAAAACATAGCATAAAGTTGTTGTTATCTACCATGTTTATATCCTTTGGACAAAATCGCCCTTTCCAAGACATCTAAAGTTATGATAAACGCTCAACAAGAGCATGTTCAAATATCTTCCTATCCCAATTTATAAGTTGTAATCCATTCATATTTGGGTTATAGTACATCAAGATTGTTCTCTACAAGGTTGCTAAAATTATAGTCATTGAAGTTGCAGACAGTAATTAAAGTTTGATCGAAATCTAATTACAAAGAATTTCAGGGTAGAAAACACTTTGAGAAATGGAGAAATCGCCTGTCACTCCCATTCTCACAATGCTTTTTAAAACCTATTTTCCCTGAGGGTGAAAAATTGTTGGATAGTTTGGTAATGGATTAAACTATAAAGCCACAGGCATTCATTTTTATTGTAAAGCATTACCGGATTGTTTTGTACAAAGCCCAAAATCTTATATTTGCTTTGTTTATTTTGCTCAAGTTGTATCTTTTTTATACAAAAAAAATGTAATTTGCAGATGCCTCAGGTGAGCGATTTAGGACCATCATGGTCCTCTTGTCTTATCTTCATTTATCAGTCGAATACAAAATCTTATGGAAAAAGAGGACGTTATGAAAGAGGATGTAGCTAAGTAGGTATCGGCTCCTACCTATACGCAGCGAAAAATGCGTAGATAATTGACCAATCGCTGGCCACGCCCAGTTACTCCGTTAGCTCCGCCCATTGACTCCGAAAGGTTCCGCACTTGATCAATTGTTTTCCCGAAGGTCAGTGTTATTTCGATCTTGATCCAAATCGTTTACGAGAATGTGTATTCCTCTTAACAAAATGTATCTTAAACCAAAATCATTAACCCTTATCATATTGTGCGCATTGTGCAGTGTGATCAGTATGAATACCCCCCGCTCTTTCGATGTCGTCCTATTTCGCTGGGTTGGTTGCTATATTTTGATTTTTCAGCATGCTTTTACCCTTTGTCATGCTGAACCCAGAATATGCCTGTCTTGGCAGGAGATATAGACAAAGATCAGCCTGCACATGAGTGCAGTCTGATCTTGGTATACACATCCTGGTTGTCCGCTTTAAGCAAGAGTTGTTTTAAATAATCAATTCTCAAAAGAAATATTGAAGCGTATGAAGATATTCCAGTGCTGTCAGTCCCTTGATTTCAAAACAATTCTGTACAGGATTTTATTTAAGCACGAATCTAAGCCATAGTTGTTTTAAATAATCAATTCTCAATAGAAATATTGAGCCGCATAAAGATCTTCCAGTGCTGTCAGTTTTTTTTTTATTTCAAATAAATTGTGTACACAATTTTATTTTAGCACGAAAAGGGATTAGTCTTGAGCATTATTTATGGATGATCAGCCGCAATTTACGCTCCAGAAGTTCAGACATATCGTAACAATATTTGAAACTCTGATTGCAATCTTTATGCTGTCTCGAATTAATGTCGATCGCGTGTTCATCGTCCTTGTCAGATTGCGTATGTCGAATACATTTGGTTCGCCGTGTTTTTAAAAGACAATTTATTCACTAAAGTCACATCGTTGTGAACAAAAATTGTCGTTTCATAATTCAATTTTAGTTTATCTTTATCAAAATTTCTGCATTCTGATTGATTCGGGAAAATGGCCTAGTGTAATGGAAAGTCGTGAGCCCCCCCCCCCCCTCCCCCTTCAGCCCCCACCTCCCTACGAACAGAGGGCTCTACCTTATTCACGTCACCCCGTAATAATCCCGAAAATAAAGCTATCTTAAACAAAAGGTTACCGTGTATTTCAAATAATCAAAAAGAAATCCCTTCCCCCATCTCACAAGTAAGCTCCACCTCTGATCTAGACTTGAAGCCTACTGTCTGAGAGACTCGTCGATAGAATCAGTAGTAGTAGACTAGTCTACACTTCCCTTGGTATCCAAGGGCGACAGCCTACGAAATCATCGGCGACAAAGTTCCCTAGACAATTTCCCTCTTGAAAGTCAGGTTTTTCAGCTCTTACATGAATGTTGCACTCTCTAGCGCTCCGGTTAATTCCCCCATTTGAATATTGTGAGAATAACGAACGAAAACTCTGCTTATCCGTCTGGTTCCATAGAATCTCTCTCCACCATGCTTTAGTTTAATAGTTCCGTTGCCGTTGCATTTACGTCCCTAAACACACACACACAACCTTCGAATCGCTGTAATTATCGAGATCTACGAACTGCGACAGTTAAAATGGCCATTTTTGAAAATTGTCGAAGTGTCTAGAGCTCGGAAAAACGGCTACCGAATATGACTGTGTTGACGTTGATTCTAAGGGGCGAGCAGATTGTCAAAATATTTTAAAACTCAAAGCGTGACTCACCCATTATGTAACATAGTAAATGTTGTCATACATGTATATACTAAGGTTCAGTCAAAAATATGGTAAAGTTCTAGAAGAATTCAACCACTATGTAAAGCCTCGTTTGACTAATTAATAAATTCATTTTAAGTCATGTATATCTTAATTAATACGTGATATACTTTTAATTAAAATTCCTTAAGACTAAGTAAACATGTTGTCAATCAAAGTTGTTTACAACAATGCTGATTTGTCAGAATGGACTCTCCCACAATGTGGACTTGTCTGTTCTGCCAACGATGGTCACTTCTTTAGATAGAATAAGAACTTTGAGAGAAGAAGAAGAGAGCGAGATGTAGATATTCAAGCAACTGATACTAATGCCTGGGTTGAATTGAAATTAAAAGCTATACGAACACAAACTTGTTTTTGATTATTATTTACTTAATAATTGATAGTTTATTACGTGATAATTATTTGTTATAAAACTTTAAACATTTCTAGTAAATTACATACATTCAACACTGAAGACCTCAGAAGACGTCAGAAAAAATCCATATTTGACAGTGTCAAATACGGTTCCACATAAGTAAGTTTAAAATGACGTCATTTTCATTCTGTAGATGACGTCATATTGCAGATGAAAGTAATAAGAATGGTAAAAGAGGGAATTACATATAAAATGAATATTTTTTATTATTATTGTTTAATCAATTTCATTTACTTCAATATGTAGGTATATGATAAATAGAAAATCAAGTTACAATAGCGTTACATCAGCTTGTTTTTGATTCTCGCTGAATAGGAATATTTGATACTCCACTTAACAGTCTCGTGGAATATCAAATTTTTCCTCCGCAGCTCAAATCATATACACGTACAAGATGTTGTATAGCTATCGTAACATAACATACATTTCTACTTTCTACGCTTGAAATTTTTAAATAGGTAAAGCGGATAAAAACCTACAGTTATATACATGAGCCGATTTGCAATTCTTTAATTCTAAGTCCTAAACCGTCTCCTTGTTTGTTTGTCTGAATGGGGCTTTACGCCGCTTTCAACAATCTTTCAGTTATATCGCGGCGGCTGGAGCACCTAACAATGGAATCCTGGTATTTCTCACACCAGTACTATCCTCCAGCTGCTATCCCACATAGGTCTACGATTATCGACCCATTGGTGAGAGACAAATAGTCGGAAAGGATGAGTGCCGCCGTCGGGGATCGAACCCGGGACCTCTAGATTGACAGTCCGACGCGCTACCAACTGCCCGAAATTGTCTTAAAGATCTTTTATATAAATATATATATATAAAGGCATTTACAGTTGTTTTGCCTCAAATCCTTGATCAAGGGCACATGACAAATGTTGATTGTTGCTCTTGACTCTTTTTTTTCTCCCATATTAAACCTTGTCATACTTAGCCCGGAGTATTTCGGATTTGGCAGGAGATGTAGACTAAGATCAGCCCGCACATATGTGCAGTCTGATCTTAGTCTACACCACCTGTTTGACTTATTTAAGCAAGAGTTGTTTATTCAATCATTTACTAAAATTAAATGTTGACTCATTGTAATGGCATATCAGTGCTTTTAGCCCTTTGATTTCAATGCATTTCTTAGCAAAATATAATATTCGCCATAACGACGGTTAACTGGGTGTATAAGGCTTTCAAGGGAATGCCATATTTTATGTTGATAATCTCTCTCTGAGGTTTGCAAATCTACTTTTCAGAATAATGTATTCGAACATATACATATATGTAATAAAATACAATAGCAGAAAAAATTAAATCTATGACAAAAAAGAAATCAAAGATAGATCCTTCTTACGGACCTAGCTAGCTAGGAAATTACACGTAGGCTTAAACCTATAAATGTTATCGTTGAATAAGAATACTCCCTGTTAACCGCTTTCTCTAATTAGGTTCTTTTTGATTTATGCCAAAATCAAGAAAGAATACAAGAGGCTTTGTTTCTGATGAAGCAGATTAACAAACTTGATTTAACCCATTCCCCCTCAATAACGCTTTTTGCGCCCACAAGTAAAACAATTGGGAAACATGGGGTAAAAATGAAGAAATTGCTTGCAACAAGCAATTTCTTCATTTTACACTATATTTTCTACCCAGAAAGTTTTTTAAAAAATCTAGAATTTCAAAAACTTTAAATTGCTGTTTTCAACTCCTTTAAAGTTTGACCAGTCTGAATTTTTTCTTGATTGGTCAATTTCGACAGTTAGCGTTATTTCCTTTCAAAATACACATGGGTGAATATTGTGATATTAAGGAAAGTTTTTAGCCAAGAAAGAGTTTCCGACCCTCATTGGCCCCTTGTTGATTTTTCTTACAATATTTTTATTCATTTATCACAGATGATGGATATCAAGTTGATCGTGCTATTTTGGTTGTGTATAGGTAAGTTTGATTTCTAGATTTAATCGACTTCCAATTAACCCATTTCCATACGATAGAATTTTAGAATGGTCCAAATTCAGAGAAGTGTAGACGACAATTTCAAGCTCTTAGAATGTCAATCATTAATCTCTTTCAAATTAAAAATAATTCATCGCAAGCGATTTTCTTCATTTCCCACATTGTTTTCCTGGATTGTGTGTCGGGAGAGATGTACATCATCGTGGGGATAAAGCATTATTTTTAAGTAAATTGATACAACAGCCAAATACCATACCCCACCCCCTCTCAATTCATTTTGAATTTCAAGATCTGTATTAGTTGTCCCCGAGAACTATAGGTTAAGAACTCTGCAAGGGTACAACGACAAAACTTACATATACGATACCATGTTACAGCGTAAACTAGACTTAGCCCATTCTCGTGTTGCAGAATTTTAGACTTGTCCAATTTGAAAGGTGTTGCAGACGAAAATATTGCATTGGGTCTAATTAAAAAAATAACTATTCCGCAGGGTAGAAAATATTATGGAAAAAGAAGAAATTACTTGCTACAAGTAATTTCTTCTTTTAAGCTCCACTGGCTAAACGCCAGAGGGCTATTGTCATGGTATGGTGTCCGTCTTGCGTGGGTCCGTCCGGTCGTCCGTCCTTCCGTCCGTAAACTTTTCCCTTAAAAATCTTCTCTTCAGAAAGTATTGCACAGATTTAAGCCAAATTTCACATATATAATCCTCGGAAGATCCTCTATCAAAGCGCCTCTAGCTACAATGTTTTATCAATTACTAAATCACTGGGATGTAAGAACCAGTGATTGAATAGAAAAGGGTTGAAGTACGCGAGAATGCAAACATCTTCTAAACCCATTACCAAACGGCATAATTTTAGATTGGTCCAAATTGAAAGGAGTTGCAGTCAACAATTTAGAGTTTTTTTATTTTTTAGATTTTAAGATTTGTTCAACTTCCTGAACAGAAATCATTAGACATCACGTAATGTTTTCCCATTTGCTTATTTTGGGGAGATGTAAAAAGCGTCACTGTGTAGGAATGAGTTAATGAAACCACTGTTTTAGAAAAGAAAATGGATAGCGTTCAATAGTAACCCCGTTGTCGAGTCTGCTTAAGATGAGCGAGACATAGCTGTCACTGCCACAAGTTGGCGTATGTGCGTCGGTTCGTTAGTGCGTTAGTTCGTTAGTGCGTTAAATAGTTAGTTCGCTAGTGCGTCAGTCCGTCCGAGTTTGTCCAAAACATATATCCTAAATTTATGGATGGATTTCAAAATAATCTGTACGCAATATTTTCATGACCGTTTAAAACAAAAGTTCAGATGTTTTTTAGGTCAAGGGCACGGCTCAAGTTCAAACTTTTAAATTGGGGTTATACAGAGCATAGCTCCTACATTTTTGATTGGATCTCAAAATGATTTGGCACATTTTTTTTCTAATCATGAGCAGATTTAACATTTGAAATAGATTTTTGGACAGGTCTTAGATCACAGTCACGGCTCAAAGTCAAATATTGTCCATGGGCGATTTTTTACTTGTAACATATTTTTCGGAGTATCCATTCAAAAACGATCCATTCGGTAATTCTATTAAGTTAGTCATTGGCCTGAATCCGGGGATTCTACCCCTTGTGACACAACTATTCAACTGACGATCCACAATTTCTTTAAAAAGTTTCTCCTCCTAAACCAGTAGGCCAATCAAGCTGAAACTTTACAGGGATGTTCCTTGGGGGAAGTTCTACAAATTTGTTAAACGAATTTAATTCCGTCAGAAACTCTGGTTGCCGCGGCATTGCAAATGGGAATCTTTAGTAAATATTACAAAATCTTTCAAAATCTTCTCCTCCTAAACCAGTTGGCAATTCAAGCTGAAACTTTCCACGGATGTTCCTTGGGTGAAGTTCTACAGAAGTTTTAAAAAGAATTTCATTCCGTGAAAATCTCTTGTAACCGCGGCATATGAAATTTGGAAATTTTATTAAATCTTTTTTTTTTGTTGTTGTTGTTTTTTTTATAGACTACCAGGCCAAAGGCATTTATATCTTATATCGAGCTTAATCTTATGGTTCTCTACCAAGTTTTTAAACATTAGATAAAACATGGCACTGCCCCAGAGGTCCAAAATTTTGGAAAACACTCAATAAGAGCAACTCCAAAAGTCTTCTCCTTCTTAAATATAAAGTGACGGCATTCATATTTGGTATTTAGCATGACTTAGGATAACAAAAACGTCTCTGCTCCTGGGGTCGAAAATTGCGTAAATCACATTGAAAAGATTCTTCTTCTTTAATATGGGCCCGGAGCATTTAAATTAAAAACATAGGATAACATTATTGCTATCTACCATGTTTATATCCTTTGGATAAACATGGCCCTTCCCAAGGCATCCAAAGTTATTGAAAAACGCTCAATAAGAGCATATTCATGTGTGTATTTCCGTTTATTTATCGTCGCTACCGTAGCACATGCCCATATGAGCGACGCCCCCAGAAGACGGTTAGTTGTTACGGGGGATAGTGCAAGGATACAGGACGAAACTGCTGAGAGCTCCGCCTGGTTCTTTAATGTGCTCGATGGATAGCATCGTCACACGGGGCCCCAGTTTTACGTCTCATCCGAAAGTCAATTAGTTGAGTTAGTTGATATGGTCAGCCCAGGGCTCGAACCCGTGATCTTGAGGTTTGAAGTCAAGTGCTCTACCAACTGAGCTAATCGGGCTGACTCAAAGCATATTCAAATATCTTCCTCTCCTCATATATAAGTTGTAATGCATTCATATTTGATTTATAGTACATCCAGATTGTTTTCTACCAAGGTTGCTAAAATTATACCCATTGAAGTTGCAGACAGTAATTAAAGTTTGATTGAAATCTAATAACAAAGTATTTCAGGGTAGAAAACACCGAGAAATGGAGAAATTGCTTGTCACCCCCTTTCTCACAATGCTTTTTTTAAACCTATTTTCCCTGAGGATGACAAATTCTGGGATAGTTTGGTAATGGATTAAACTATAAAGCCAAAGGCATTCATTTTTATTGTAAAGAAATACTGGATTGTTTTGTACAAAGCCCGAAATCTTATATTTGCTTTATTCATTTTGCTCAAGTTGTGTATTTTTTATACAAAAAAGTACTGAAATTTACAGATGCCTCAGGTGAGCGATTTAGGACCATCATGGTTCTCTTGTTTGTTTGTACTGATGGGTTTTATTTTTAATTTGCCTGGTGTATTTTGTACAAAGCCAAAAATCTTTATATTTGTTTTATTTATTTTGCTCAAGTTGTGTCTTTTTCATACAAAAAAAGTACTGTAATTTGCAGATGCCTCAAGTGAGCGATTTAGGACCATCATGGTCGTCTTGTTTTTAATAGCAAACTCGATTGGCCTGTGCTTAATCTAACCTTCTTTTGTATCATTTTGTTGGCGGAATTTCTCTGTTTTGTGTAACGGATAAACAATTTGGTATCGAAAGGCAAATTGTTTTTGAAAAAAGGTTATTCGCGTGAAAAGAAAAAGAAATGTTTAAAATTAGAAGATTTGACTTCATAACAAACCGATAAAACCTGATAATCGCACATTTTTGCATTTGTAATTTCTATCCCCTAGGCAATAAGCTATTAAAATTCAGATAAATCTCGCTCCTTTGTGTATTAATTTCGCATCAATAATAATATTATCAAGGCCTAGGTAACATGACAACGATATAACAGAGAATACTTTTTATTTCGGTGTAATATCGATTTATTTTTCATTGAGTGAACAAAAAAAGGTATCACAAGTGAACATATAGCTTTTGTTGTTCCCTCAATCAACGATAGATCGATCTTACACGAAAAACAAAATATTATTCTATTTCTTTGATACGAATAAAGACAAAATATGTTAGGTTTTTTTCCGGATTAAATCTCCATAAGCGCGATGGTCCCTTTTCGGATGATCTGGGTGATGGATCACAAAATGTATGACAGATCACAATTACGACAGACTGATTATAAAAATGGGTGACGGATCATAAGTGACCAATCGCTGGCCCGGCCCACTGACTCCCTAGGCCACGCCCTTTAACTCCGACAGGAGGCTACGCTTCGATTTTTAATAGCGTTGTTTTGCAAAATTTATGACCAGTAGCATGTAACAAAAAGTAAAATGGTTGGTTGGTCACCTAAACGTCGTAACTACAGCTTGAATAAGCTTTAGTTACGACGTTTAAGTCGCCAACCCAATAAAAAGGTTGACAAAAATGGCGGCAAATCTTGGAGTTGAAAGCTCAGGTCCGGGCTGAATAAACTATTTGATTGGTCGGTTGATTCCTTGATAGACAGCCGTGGTTGGTCAATTAAGACTTACGGATCACAGAAACGTTCGACAGATAACAGAACAGAACAGAACATAAGTTTATTATAGATGTTTAGCGTATAAGTCCAAATAATTACATTTAAAAAAATATACACACTGTACAATGGAAAAATTTCAAATATTAGAGATCGATCAAAAATGTAAGGGAAGATTTCATGGCATTATCCTAGCTGGACAATATCATGCTCGACAATATCTCACTAGAGGGATTTCGACCGTTTAATGCGAAATTGTCGTAAATACATATATTTTTATAGACAGTTTTGTACTAAGTAATATATATTTATAAAGACAGTTTTGCACTAAGTAATACATATTTATATAGACAGTTTTGTAATAAGTAAATATTTATATAGACAGTTTTGCAATAAGTAATATATACATTTATATAGACTGTTTTGCAATTAGTAATACATATTTCTATGGACAGTTTTGCACTAGGTATATATATTTATAAAGATAGTTTTGCACTAAGTTTATATTTATATAGACAGTTTTGCACTGAGTAATATATATTTATATAGACAGTTTTGCACTAGGTATATATATTATACAGACAGTTTTCCACGAACCCCTCGACTTCTTTTGATATCATTCTGAAAGGATTATTTCCTTCCTCACTTTACCTTCTGAGTGAAAATACTATAATTTCTAAATGCTTGAAAAAATATAGAACTGGATTTTCAAAAAGAAAAAGAAAAAAGGGATATTAGGAATTTAGTTTTTGATTTTGCACTTTACAGGCCATGTGGCTGGATACTCCTCCGGCGCCCCAGGTAGCACATGTCTTACCATGTTTCCTAAACACGGAGGAGCACAACGACAGACAGCGGAGAGTCCATTCGAAATCCTTACAAGTAGTGAATCATACGATCCTGGAGTTAATATAACAGGTAAAACTATGATTTACCAATCGCGGCCGTCAACCAAGGAATAAATCGACCAATCAAATCATTTATTCAGTCCGGATCTGAGCTTATCAACTTCGACATAAGCGCCATTTTGTTTACCTTTGTCATTGGTTTGGCGACTTTAACGTCGTAACTACAGCTTATTCAAGCTGTAGTTACGACGTTTAAGTCACCAACCAACTTTTTTACTTTTTTGTTACTTGATACTGGCCATCAATTACCTGAATAATAAGTAAATTCGGGTAGGTGGAACAAACCAGGCGCTCAGGCGCCTCTTGTTTAACTTGAAGTATTGGCTAAAACAATCGCGAATGTAAGTAATTATGGTTTGTTTGTTTGTTTGTTTGTTTGTTTGAATGGGGTTTTACGCCGCTCTCAACAATCTGTCAGTTATATCGCGGCGGCTGGAGCACCTATCAATGGAATCCTGGTATTTCTTACACCAGTACTACTATTACAACCTTTCCTAGCCTCCACCTGCCATCCCACATAGATCTACGATTATCGACCCATTGGTGAGAGACAAATAGTCGGAAAGGATGAGTGCCGCCATCGGGAATCGAACCCGAGACCTCTAGATTGACAGTCCGACGTGCTACCAACTGCGCTATGACGGCGGCGTAATTATGGTTGGAACTCAGAACTGATTAAATCAGATTCTAAAGGAAATTACACAGCAGTTTCAAATGAAATTAGTTAAACAATAAAAAATAGCCATTGGGTATGTATTTTCAAGTTTCGAGTTAGAGTCTTGTGCTGTCAAAACTAACATATTAATTGACCTATCACTTGTCCCGCCAACTTACTCGTTCGGCCACGTCCATTGACTCCAACGGGAAGTCCCACTTCGATTTTAAACGGCGTTATATTGCAAAAACTATGGTCAGTAGCATGCAATAATCAAAGGACTGAAAGTCCTGAGAGCGTTTTTGCTGGTTTATCAGTAACCGCGCTCAATAATGCGAGCATGTTTCATCAATATGAGTAAGTAAATCGTAAGTAGGAGGAGCAGCTGGAGGATCGATAAGGATATAGTGGTGTGTGAACTACCAGGAATCCATGGTTAGGGGCTCCAGCCGCCCCGATGTAATTGAAATACTATTAAAAGTTGCGTTAAACCCTTTTCAATTAATCATGAACCCTTACTGTTTACCGAAATCGCTATTTTGATTCAAACACAACGTTTTCTTCTTAAGTGCTTGAAAATTTATGGTTGTGTTGTAAAAGGTTGAGTGATAAAAGGTAAAGAAATCAAGGCTTACATTCAATTCTTTTTGCGTTGAGCATATTATTATCACAATGGAAGTACTACATGTCAGTTTCAAAATTTTTAGTCAAATTCGAGAGGTAAAAGGTGTTTTATTCGATGCGGTTTAATAGGCGCTTGAATCGCGACTATAACAGGGTTGTACCTAGTTACATATACTGTGTATACGGGGTGTAAATTTGCTCGGCCCTGCCAGGTCAAAACACAAGCAGACAGTTTACATGTATTCGCTAACTCCACTAACCACTGACCTAGATTGTATCTTGAAACGCGAGGAAATTATTTCTCTCATTTTGAAAATTCATTAGACAATTTACTATGGATATATTAGCTCAAAGTTTTGAACCATTTTCCTGTATATTCATGACTTAAAGGAGGCTGTTGGCATTCAGCAAGTAAGTTTTTTCTTCATCAGCGATGAAACAAGATGGAGGCGATCACATAGATTTTCATTCGAAGTTTATGAGCATGCGTGGAAATGAGCGGGAATGCGTGAGAACTTGTTTCCGGTTGATCGATATGAAATACCGTTTTTTCCTAAAAAACGCTAAAAAAGTAGAATTGTTGGTTGGCGACCTGATCGTCGTTACTACAGCTTGAATAAGCTGTAGTTACGACGATTAAGTCGCCAAACAACAAAATGTTTCACACAAATAGCGGCCTATGTCGGAGTTCAAATCTCAATTCCAGGCTGAATGAATAATTTGATTGATCGATACATTCCTTGACTGACAGCGGCGATTGGTCAATGGTCTTTGGCGATCAGGCAATTGAACATGTACTTTTTACATTCTGCATTCCATTATTTCACAGTTACCCTAAGATCGAAAACGAATGGCCGAACCTTTACCGGGTTACAGATTCGAGCCTATCCGGTGGTGGGTGACACGGAGTTGATTGTGGGACAATTTGTCAATTGGCCGGCCAACAAAACAAAAGTGGCCAACTGTCTGGGTGGAAAACAGGTAAGATATTGTAATCACGGCAGGACATTTTATAATCGGTCGGTCAAAAATTACTAACTTTCAAAATGATAGCCCAATAGTGGGTCAGTCTATTAACTGACCGGCCAATAAAAGGCATGTCTGTTTTTAAGGCTGAGTTTTGTAATAGTAAGTCAGTTCAGGAGAAACAATTTCAAACCTTGAATTATTATTCCTATCATTTCATATCAGCATAGAGACAATTTGACCATGTTGGATAAGCAATTCAACCAATTACCAGAAGGTAAAATTTTAGGCTTGTCCAAATTGAAACGAGTTGCAGACAGCAATTTGAAGTTTATGAATTTTCTTTTTTTTTTTTTTTTTTAAGTTTTTTGGTAGAAAACAATTGGGATGATGAAAAAATTGTCTGTAAAAAGTTATTTCTTCATTTTCCAATATGTTTTCCAAAGCTATTTTCCTTGCGCGTCTAAATTTTCATTGAGTAGGAATGGGTTGAATATATATATGGTCCCTTCTTTAACCCATTCCCACACAAGCCCTCCTTTTTACGCCCCTTAAGAAAAAAGCTTTGGAAACCATTGTGGATATAGAAGAAATTGCTTGTTTCAAGCAAATTCTTCAATGTCCACAATGTTTCTACCCCAAAAGACAAAGAGTTTTAGAATTTCATCAACCTTACATTGTCGTCTGCATTTTTCTTTCAATTTGGACCGGTCTAAAATTTTCTTGTGTGGGAATGGGTTAATACTTTCAGATCAATTGATCAATCCTGAACGTCTATCAAAGAATCAATCGACCAATCAAATCATTCATTTAGACCGGAAGTGAGATTTTGATCGTCATTTTTGTGAAGCATTTTTATTGGTTTGATCACTTAAATGTCGTAACTACAGCTTTACGACGTTTAAGTCGCCAAACATACTTTGCTATAAAGGTCATCATTGTTGTTACTTATTTGTTGTCTTGTTTTAGAATTTGGTTACACATATAAACAAGATACCGGTTTCTGAGGTTATTTTAACGTGGCAGGCACCAAGCGAATCATACGGAGAGATTGCGTTTGTGTAAGTAGAATCAATATCCAAAGCTTTTATTTCTATTTTTTTTAGCTCACCTAAACAGAAAGAGTGTTTATAACTATCTGTATCCGGCTTTCGTCTTCCATCGACTATCTTGTGTCAACATATTGCTCTGCACTCTAGAGGCCATACTTTTTAACTCAAATACCTTCAAACTTGATCACAATTTTTGTCTTTATGATATCAAAGACAGGTCTGTTATTTGGTCTAATGGTTTATAAAGTAAGTCACTTAGTAATATTTTAGAAATCGATTTTGTGCACTCTAAATGGCACGTTGTAGGCTCAAATATGGTATTTTGGTTAGATTGTTTGTCTTTATAATATCTTGGTTAAGATTGACATACATTCACGTTAGGTCAAAAGGTAGGTTGTTTGATCAAATCTTAGAAATATCTTGTGTGTACTGTTGAGAGCACAATTTTTTCTCAAATGTTTTAAATATTTTGATGAAACATTTGTCTTCATAATATTTCGGTCAGTGAATACATTTGGTCAGGTAAGGTAGAAAAAATAGGTCACAAGGTCAGCTCTTAGGAATACTTTATGTTCACTATAGACTCTCCATTTTAGACTCAAATGGCATAATGTTTTGTCAAAATATTTATGTCTTTTTAACCCTTTCCTGTATAATCACTGTTTTTTACGTCCCTGTGCTTTTTATACTTGGGAAAAGATTGTGGAAAAAGAAGAAATTGCTTGTAACAAGCAATTTCTTCTTTTTCCACAATATTTTCTACCCTACTGAATTATTATTTCTAAAATAAATTCAACTTTGAATTGTCGTCTGCAAAATCTTTGAATTTGGACCGGTCTAAAATTTCAAAAAACGGGAAAGGGTTAAGGATAAGTTCAATAGTGGGTCACGTGGGGTGAAAGAGTAGGTCACTGGGTCAAATCTAAGGAATATTTTTAGTGCACTCTAGAAGGCTTCACACAAATGTCTGTGTCTGACGGACTTCAAAATTCATTTCCCGTCCAAATGAATTATTTGATTGATCGATTATTTCTTTGACTGGCGTCTCGAATGGTCAATTACATGAAAACAAACTTCTTTAGACTGGCCTCTGTCATAACTGTTTGCATAATAATTATATAGAACTTTTTCATTTACATATATTTCCTTCTTGCTTCCGTGATCCAAGCCCTTTTAGAAACAGGGGAACGAATTTGCCTTATATAATAGACCGACCGCTGGTTACACCCACTTGGCTCAAACAGGAGGTTAGACTTCGATATTAACCCTTGCCATGCTAAACCCGGAATATTCCGGTTTTGGCAGGAGGTGTAGACCAAGATCAGTCTGCACATAAGTGCAGTCTGATCTTGGTCTTCACCTCCTGCTTGTACTTTTCCAGCCAGAGTTGTTTATGAAATCGATTTCTAAAAGAAAAAAATGATTATTGAATAACAAGTATATATCAGTGTTTTCAGCCCTTTGATTTTACAGCAACTCAGCAAGGTAATTTATACAGCATGACAAGGAATAAAAGTTCGTTATTTTTCTGCTAAATTTATTGTCAGTAGCATGCTTCAAAAAAGGAATGGTTGGTTTGCGACCTAAACGTCTTATCTAAAGCTTGACTAAGCTGTAGATACGACGTTTGAGTCGCGAAACAAAATACAAAAACTATTAAACAAAAATGTCAGCTAATGTTGGAGTTCAAATTTCACTTCAGATCTAAATGAATGGTCTGATTGGATCTTTGATTGGCAGCTGCCATCTGTCAATTGACTTTCTAGTCTTGCCCGATTGACTAATCCTGGCCCCGCCCACTTACAACGTTGGCCGCGCCCATTGACTCCGACAGGAAGTCTCGCTTCGATGTTAAACGGCGTTATCTTGCAAAATTTACGGCTAGTAGCATGAAACACAAAAGCAAAATTGTTGGTTGGCGACATTAGAGTCGTAACTACAGATAGAAGAAGCTGTAGTTACGACGTTAAAGTCGCCAAACCAAAAAAAGAAGTTAACGAAATTGGCGGCCAATGTCGGAGTTCAAAAGTCATTTCTGGTCCAAATGAATGATTTCATTGGTCGACTGGTGATTTGATTGACGGACACGATTCGTCATTTGACAGACATTTTAAACAATTTCAGTGTCACAATTATAGAAAACTTTAGCACGTTTTGGATTGACCAGAAGAAGTATTTAACGACTACTGTACCGGCTGTTAACCCACCAGCTGTACAGGTATAGTATTCTTGACTTGTTTAATTGATGGGTCCTAGGTCAGGCCTACCGTCTCACGACAAGGTAGTCTTGTCTGAGAATTCAAACGACTTAAGTATTATAAATGCGTTGAACATATTGCAAAAATGTGAGAAAGAAATGTTTGGCGAGCCACTTAAACGACGTAGCTATAATTTGTATAAGCTGTAGTTTTGACGATTCGGTTACGCATTGATGAAAATGTAATAAATAGATGTCGGGAGTTAAAATGGAATTGAATGTTTACATTTGAGCATGTGCGAGACATTTTCAACCATTACACATGTGCGCCAAGTAAAGACTCAGATCAGCCTGTGCATCCGTACAGTCTGATCAGAGTCTTCACTCTGCGCTCTGTGGATAGATACTGACCCAAAGCTTCTTTAAACAATCAGCGAATTTTCTAATTGCCCCGAATGGCTGTCCAGGGTGCACAATGTGTGCGAGTCACGCACATGCGAAATGGTTGGCAATGTCACGCATAAGCTCATGTGTCAATCGATTTTAGGGTTGACAGCGACAAAAAGATGTGGGTTTTTTTTTTGTTTGTTTGTTTGTTTGAAAAGAAACAGAAATCAGATAAAGGCTTTATTTTCATAATTCCGTGAAAGAAAAAAGTCATTTCGTATACTAAAGTGTTGTTTAGGCACACACCATGCATTGTTGTTTAAAGAGTTGAGATTTCTTCATTGTACTACTTGTACGCAAGAATAAAAGAAAAAATAGACGCTTCCGGACTGCCTTTACACTGATACTATTGTCGACTTTAAAAAAGCTTTTCTAAAGTCGACGGCGGTACCGGTCTAGACTGCCTTTTTCAACGGAGTATGGAGAGTTAGCCAATAACATTCGCCACCTTTGACTGGCACAGCTTATAATTTTTTAAAAATACTCAGATATTATAATTCAATATAATTCATTCCCGGATATCTTGTGAATCCCTTACTCTGCATAAAATTGAAATGTTTGAATATTCATTAGATCATTCAGGTTATAACGAATACATGTGCCATTATGGCAAATATGATACTTTATTCTATGTCCATAAGTATTTCTAGTAAACTAAATGCATTCCAAACAGACAAAATTGAAAGAGTCAGAAAATAATTCGTGTCTGACAGTGCCAAATAAGGATCCATATAAGGTAGTTTAAGATGAGGTCATTTCAGTTCTTTAGACGATGTTTTAATGTAAATTAACGTGACCAGAGTCGTAAAGGAGAAGGGAAATGCTTGCAGAAATACAGTTTGTTTTGTTGTTTAGGCTTTTTTGTTGTTGTTGTGTTTTGTTTGTGTGTGTGTGTTGTTTTTTGGGGGGTTTTTTTTGGGGGGGTCTCATTTATTCAACGAATTTATGTAATAAATTGAATATTATGTTACGATTGCGATACAACATTTTGTATTTGCTTCTTCCTCAGAGGAAGATTTGATATACCACTCGACCTTGGCTCTCGTAAAAATTTTCCACTCGACCTTGGCTCTCTCAAAATTTTCCTTCGGAGCTTAGAGCAAGTACAAGGTGTCGTATCCCTATCGTAGTATTATATTCCCTCGCTGCGGACGAAAATTGCAGATAACAAATACAAGGTGTCGTATCTCCATCGTAACATAATATTCCCTCGCTGCGGAGGAAAATTGCAGCTTAAAGCAAATACAAGATGTTGTACCTCTATAGTAACATAATATTCCCTCGCTGCGGAGGAAAACTGCAGCTTAAAGCAAATACAAGATGTTGTACCTCTATAGTAACATAATATTCCCTATTTATTTAAAGACCTTCATTAGATTAGCTGGTTTTGAATTTGAATATTCATTACATAATATAGGTATCGCCCAATTTCCACGTGATAGACTGGTCTCAGTGCGGTAAAGAAAAGGGATGTTTTCTGTATCCACAACCTTGTACGGGCCATAACTGCTACGCTGCAGTCACATACAAAACAGTGAACCAGACTGTGGAATTTGAAATGTTTGCCAGTCAGATGGGTTATGTGTCAGTCGGTTTCTCGGAAGACAAAATTATGGTAAGCTGCTTTTAAAACGAAAATGAATTCATTTGTTCTGATCGAAGACTTTGAAAGATCTATGTCTTGATCCTTTCCCCTTTCAATCCCTAGTTTTTACTTCCCCGACTTTTAAAACCTGAGAAAACATTGTGGAAAAAGAAGAAATTACTCGTAAAAAGCAATTTCTTCATTTTCCACAATGTTTTCTACCCTATTGAATGATTACTTTTCAAATAAAATCGATTTTAATTTGTCGTCTGATAATCCTTTGAATTTCGGTAGGTCTAAAAGTTTGCAAAACACGAAAGGGATAAAAAAATGAATCTATTTGTAAGACAATTGACCAATCGCTGGCCCCGCCCATTAACTCCCACAGGAAGTTCCGTTACAATTTTTAACGACGTTATTTTGAAAAAAATATGACCATTAGCAAGTAACAAAAAACTAAAATGGTTGGTTGGCGACATTAACGTTGTAACTACAGCTTGATTAAGCTGTAGCTACGACGTTTAAGTCGACAATCCAACAAAAAATGTTAACAAAAATGGTAACCAATGTCGGATTAGAAAGCTCAATTCCGGGCTGAATAAATGATTTGATTGGTCGATTGATTCCTTGGTTGACTGCCGCGATTGGTCAATTGTTCTAGTGCCCTACCCAAAGTTGCCTCGGGTGAAATATTCATTGGCCCGACTTGTCCGACATGGGCCTATCTACTTGCGTACAAGTAAATTTCAAAAGCAACTTGTCCGGGGAAAAGTACCAGGGCAAAATCTTTGAATAGTTTAAAAAAAAGATCATTACATAATGGAAAAAACCACAACGTTTATAATGAACAGTGAGAAATATTGTGGTTAATGAATCCAATGCTGGGGACAAGTTGATAGAATATGTATTCCCACACCACCGGTGATTTTAAACGCATGTTTCATATGGTTAACTTGTCCTCACAGAATAGAATGGTTCGATCCCGACGGTGGCACTCATCCTTTCCGACTATTAGTCTCTCACCAATGTGTCGATAATCGAAGACCTATGTGGGATAGCAGCTGGAGGCTAGGAAGGGATGTAATGGTAGTGCTGGTGTTAGAAGTACCAGGATACCAATGTTTAGTGCTCAAGTCGCCGCGATATAACTGAAAGATTGTTGAAAACGGCGTAAAACCCCATTTAAACAAACAAACAAACAAACAAAACAGAATAGAATGATCCATCCGATACATAAATCTTACCCCTTGACGTGCTGAATATTCATCCTTTTTTCACATTTTTTTTCTTTTTTTTTTTTGTCATTTAAATCTACTTTGTGTTCAAAAATTTATTCAACTCTAAAAGAAGAAGCAGGTAGTTTAGACTAAGATCAGACTGCACATCTGTGCAGGCTGATCTTAGGCTATACACCTGCCACAGCTGTCTTCAAAACAGGAATATTCAGGGATCAACATAAGAAGGTTTTAGAATGCCTGCCATATACGGTTAGAAACTACATCATATTTAAAATTTTAAGCGATGTCTATATCGCGCCTGTTAGCCAAGTAATTAAAAGACCAATCAAATGACATACTAGATCGGAAGTGAACTATGACCCTGAATTTGGTCGACATTTATGTGAAGCATTTGTATCGGTTTATCTACTTAAACATCGTTACATCAGCTTATTTAAGTCCAGTCAGGAAGTTTTGGTCGCAGACCAACCAATTCATAACATGTTGTTGACCGTTAAATCTTGCAGTGTAACATCTTAATCAAACTTTTTGTCGGAGGCGAGCGGGCGATTGTCTAGTGAACAGTCAACTATGCCAAGTATTGTCCATGGATTGGCAACTTTAGAGTCGTAACTAGAGCTTATTTAAGCCCTAGCTACGACTTTTATGTCGCCAACCGATGTTTTGCATTTTTAGCTAGAAAAGCGTCAGCTTTGATAGCTTAAGTTTTCAGGTCCTCTCAAAGTTCTACGAGTGCAAACTGCCACTGATGGCTTAACGACTAAATCTATTGAATGTGTTCGCCATAAAAGTAGTTCTTATGTATTTCAAGGATAATGCAAACTCGATTCAGTTGTAGAGACTCTTCCAAAAGCATGCTATTTAACCCATACCCACTCAATTCCGCTTTTTTAAGTTTCTCAAGAAAAAAGCTTTGGGAAACATTGTGGACAGTGAAGACAACCAAAAACAACCAATTTCTTCAATGTCCACAATGTCCTCTACCCAACAAGGGAAGGATTTTCTACATTCAACCATGCTTTACTAGCTAACAGTGCTTTTCAGTACTTTGATTAGTTTTGTGTTCCTTATCAAAAATTATTGAAGTCAGTGGGCATGTTAAGAATTCCGCCAATTGAAGTTATTTACAACTTAATATAGGTGCAAGTTATAGGACACACCGCACAAATCTCTGTTTAATAAAGTTCAATGCTAATGTAAGTGCATATAACCATTGACCTTTTTCTCAAAAACCTTAATATTTCCTAATTAGCTACACGAATTGGTGTTTAACCGGATTTTATTTCCGGATGGAATTTATAACAATTAGCTTGCGCTATTGATGTTTGTCATAACGCATCTGGAAACTGCTGTGACATTAATCTTTGTGAGGTAATAACCTGGGTTAATTGATCATAAATCGTACCGACAAATGGTAAATCTAATTACACGACAATCATTCTATTTGTTAAAGGCAAAATTTCATACAAGGAACATTATCTTTTCGAATGTAGCTTCTTTAATGATAAACGCAGATTTTATTTGTCTAAGAATTTCGAACCGCACGAGCTAAATATCAAAAATATTATTACTGTTGAATCTCCTGCTAAACTTAAATATTTGTCTAAATTCGTACACTGTATTATGCAGCAATTCCACAGATAATCTTAATTCTAACCCGATGCCTCTCTTGATCCTTCTTCAAAACATTTTATTATTATTGAATTTGTAAGAACCATTATTTATATAGGGGTCGCCCCCTGTCTGTTCCCCCGAACAGAAATTATCGTTTGATATTGTAAAGATATTAATATGAAAATATTATCATGTTCACTTTCTGCCTACAGGCCACCAGCTTTACTTTTTAGCTCACCTGAGCACAAAGTGCGAGGTGAGCTATTGTGATCGGTCGTTGTCCGTCGTCCGTCCGTCTGTCCGTCTGTCCGTCTGTCCGTCCGTCCACAATTTCTTTAAAAATCTTCTCCTCCTAAACCAGTGGGCCAATCAAGCTGAAACTTTGCAGGGATGTTCCTTGGGTGAAGTTCTTCAAAAGTTGTTAAAAGAATTTAATTCCATCAAAAACTCCGGTTGCCGCGGCATTTGAAAATGGGAATCTTTAGTAATTCTTTAAATATCTTTAAAAATCTTCTCCTCCTAAAACAGAAGGCCAATCAAGCTGAAACTTTGCAGGGATGTTCATTGGGTGAAGCTCTTCAAAAGTTGTTAAAAGAATTTAATTTCGTCAAAAACTCTGGTTGCCGCGGCATATGAAAATGGGAATCTTTAGTAATTCTTTAAATATCTTTAAAAATCTTCTCCTCCTAAACCAGTAGGCCAATCAAGCTGAAACTTTGCTGGGATGTTCATTGGGTGAAGCTCTTCAAAAGTTGTTAAAAGAATTTAATTCCGTCAAAAACTCCGGTTGCCGCGGCATTTTAAAATGGGAATCTTTAGTAATTCTTTAAATATCTTTAAAAATCTTCTCCTCCTAAAACAGAAGGCCAATCAAGCTGAAACTTTGCAGGGATGTTCATTGGGTGAAGCTCTTCAAAAGTTGTTAAAAGAATTTAATTTCGTCAAAAACTCTGGTTGCCGCGGCATATGAAGATGGGAATCTTTAGTAATTCTTTAAATATCTTTAAAAATCTTCTCCTCCTAAACCAGTAGGCCAATCAAGCTGAAACTTTACTGGGATGTTCTTTGGGTGAAGCTCTTCAAAAGTTGTGAAAAGAATTTAATTCCGTCAAAAACTCAGGTTGCCGCAGCATTTGAAAATGGGAATCTTTAGTAATTCTTCAAATATCTTTAAAAATCTTCTCCTCCTAAACCAGTAGGCCAATCAAACTGAAACTTTGCTGGGATGTTCATTGGGTGAAGCTCTTCAAAAGTTGTTAAAAGAATTTAATTCCGTGAAAAAAATGTTGTAACCGCAGCATATGAAAATTGGAAATTTTAGTAAATCTTTGATGTTGTTTTTTTCATAGACTACAAGGCAAAAGGATTTTATATTTTGTAAAGAGCTTAATCATATGGTTCTCTACCAAGTTTTTAAATATTTAATCTCTTGGGTCAAAAATTGCCCCGCCCCTGAGGTCCGAAGTTTGGAAAAATTCTTAATAAGAGCAATTTCAAAAGGCTTCTCCTCTTAAACCATAAGGTCTAGGATATTCATATTTTGTATGTAGCATAACCAGATGGTTTTGTACTTTATCACTTAAAGTTGTCCTCCCAGGGTCAAAAACGGCCCTGCACTAGAGGTCCAAAAATTGGGAAAAAGTAAAATTTGAGTATGCTTAAAAAAAGATCTTCATTTTAAGGCGGAGGGCATTTATATTTTGAGTGTAGCATAGCCTGGCTGTTATCTATCAATTTTGATTAAAATTATGCCTGTACTGGTTACCCTTTCCCTGGGTGTCCAAAGTTCGTAAAAATGCTCAATTAGACCATGTTCAACAGTCTTCTCCTCCCAATCTACAAAGTCTTAGGCATTCATATTTGGTATATAGCATGAACAGATGGTTCTTTGTCATGTTAGCTAAAATCTTAGCCCTGGGACAAACATTGCACTGCCCCAGAGGTAAAAAATTTTGGAAAACACCCAATTAGAGCAACTTTGAAAGACTTCTTCTTTTGAAATATATGGTGAAGGGCATTCATATTTGGTATGTAGCATGACTAAATAATTTTGTACTATGTCATAGGAAAAAATGCATTTAGGATAAAAAACGTCTCTGCTTCTGGGGTCAAAAATTGCGTAAATCGCATTGAAAGAATTCTTTAATAGAAATGGAGAAATAGCTTGTCACTCCCTTTCTCACAATGCTTTTTTAAAGCTTTTTTCCCTGAGGGTGACAAATTGTGGGATAGTTTGATAATGAATTAAACAATAAAGCCAAAGGCATTGATTTTTTTTGGAAAGCATTACTGGATTGTTTGTACAAAGCCCGAAATCTTGTATGTGTTTTATTTATTTTGCTCAAGTTAAGTCTTTTTTATACAAAAACGGACTGTAATTTGCGGATGCCTCAGGTGAGCGATTTAGGACCATCATGGTCCTCTTGTTTGTCATTTAACTGAATATACTGCCAGGATTTGCTAACTTACCTGGATCATAACTGTGTGTACACATAATTAGTTATGGTGGGTGACCGGGACCCTTTAACTACAGCCGTATAGAGCTGTGGTATCGGGGTTTTCTCGCCCAGCAGTGATATTCTATTGTAATTGCTTAGATTTGCGAGAAATGTCGTTGTCCACGAACAAAAGCCTGCAGATCGTATAGGTTGTAGTTACAGGGTTTTGTGCCCCGAATAGATAGCATAGTTCTTTGCCAACAATGTACATGTAATATTAACCGTACCAAAGATATCTTAACTATTTGCAATTGTAAACGATTAGCACATAGACAGAGGATGTCATAACTTACTCACCTTCAATAATTATTTCCTTTTGTCTCCATATTTCTAAACTGTTCTCTATGAAGCCAGACACAATAAAGACTTGCGCACGCATTCACTGACCAACGTCGACCGTGTTTACACAGCGTGTAGTATGAGTAACTATTTATGAATGGCCAGTCTAGAACCAGTCCACGTTATGTTTTGACTGGACAAATTAGCGCACTCATGCATACGATATACGCTAATACCTGTAAATCGGGAGAAGGTAGTTATGAAAACCCCGTAACTACAGACCTATTCATGCTGTTGTTGCGGGTCTTTAGGACTACACCGATGTGATTCACGTATTTACTCGAATTTACAATTGTTTTATCATTGAAGTAAAGCAGCAAAGACCTTCCAGTGGTGCAATAACCTATCGCATTATTTTCCCTCAATTTCATCTTTAATATGGTTTATCATTAAATAATGGCTGTCAACACTGGGTATGAATATGGTCAGTGATGAGAGTCTATGGCTCATTCTGGTTTGCATACATTCATACATTGATTCCTAAAATAGTCTACTGTCATCTGAAGCTTTCGCGACAAATCCGACATGGCTAATATCTATCCATATTTCATCTTCTCTGCATACTCGTTATTTAATCATGCTTGTTATCTAGCATTTTCTCCTATCCCCCACACAGATGATGTACATTTGCCTACTACCGAAATATCACACTTAGAACTGGTAAATATCTATAACACGGAAGTAGAATAAACCGAACGTATTATTTGTTACACCTTGTCCCAGTATACAAATCCGTTCGTATTATCATTCATTTGCATGTATTTAAAACCGATTTGCAATCGGGAATCTGCCCCACCGCCTCTTCTAAACACGCTGGGGGACAGGGACTCGGAAGTAAATTGACAATCTTATGGGACCAAGTGTAACAACCATGTATATATTATATCATATTGCCCTTGTTGTATAATTGTTATACCTGGGTGAAATAAAAGATTTGTCATGTTCAGTTCTGTTCAGGAGCGTTCAAGATTTTGTAGTTGTTTGCACTTTGATTTTATTTGTCTTAACTCATTCTCACTTAAAACAAAATTAAGACTGGTGCAAATTCAAAGGAGTTTGACACAACAATTTAAAATTGATAGAACTGTCTTAACCCGTTCCCACTTAAAACACAAATTAGACATGTACAAACTCAAAGTTGCAGATAACAACTAAGACATTGAGAGAATTTCAAATACCTCTGTCATTCCGCCTAGAAAAAATGTTGAAAAGGCAATAATTGATTGTAACAAGCAATTTATTCATTTTACACTTTATTTTCCTAACATATTTCTTCGGGGACGCAAAAAGTGGGATTGTCTGGTAATTGGTTGATACAACATTTTACCAACAAACGCCTCCAAAATATAGGAAGCCGCAGTCGGTAGCGCATCAGACACCCAATCTTCAATGGTGGGATGTCATGGGCTCGATCCCCGGTGGAGGCACATATCCTTTCCGACATTTGTCTCTCACGTATGGGTGATTAATCGTAAACCTATGTCGGTAAGTAGCTGGAGGCTATTAAAGACTGGTGTGAGAAATACCAGGAATCCATTGTTAGGTGCTCCAGCCGCTGCGATATGACTGAAATACTTTCAAAAGTGGCTTTAAACCACATTTAATCAATTAATCAATCTAAATAGAAACTTCCATATGCTATACACGCTAGTTCAGGCACAATTAATATTTAAAGGTGTTTGATATCACACACAGGCGCGTGTGTTGTTGTTGTATTTATTTGTTAGTTTGTTTGTTTGTTTTTAAGCGTAAGATCGAAATATCTTTCAGTGTGTGAACAACAAGAGCCATATATTCAAGAGGAGCGGAGCCACTAGTGAAAATATGCTTTGGTTGATCACGAAATTGAAGATAAATCGATCTTACACGGAAAACAAACGATTTTTTTTAGTGCAAGAAGAGACAAATATGATATTTTATATGGGAAAATCTTCCAAAGCGGGTCGTTTCGCAGGTGAATTACATGGCAACCTAATGGCTCATCAATTATTTTGCCCCCCTGACAAGGCGTTCATTAACCCATTACCAAAATGCAACACTTTAGCCCGGACCAAATTGAAAATAGTTGCAGACGACAATTTAAAATTTATGACATGTTACATTTTTTCAAATTTCTGGATAGAAAACATTGTCTCAACCCTTTCCTGTTCAATCACTGGTTTTTACGTCCCTATGAATTTATAGTTGAGAAATTTTTGTAGAAAAAGAAGAAATTGCTTGCAATTTCTTCTTTTTCAACAATATTTTCTACCCTACTGAATGTTTATTTTTCAAATTAAATCCAAAATTAATTTTCTTTTGTACAAAGTTTTGAATATGGACAAGTCTAAAATTTTGCAAAACAGGAAAGGGTTAAATGAAGAAATTGTTCAATACAAGCAAGTGCTTCCTTTTACACTAAGTTTTCCCAATTATTTTTCCCGAGGAGTGTCCAAAAGCGTCATTGTTTTGGAATGGGGTGAAACGTAATGAATGGAAGTGGGAATAAATCTATCATAACAGAGAGATTATCATGTAAATAATTTCGCCGCTTTTCAGCTCCACTGGCTGAAAGCCAGAGGGCTATTGTCATGGCGTTGTGAACGGCGTGCGTGCGTCTGTCCGTTCCGTCGTCCGTCCGTCCGTAAACTTTTTTTTTAAAAAAATCTTTTCCTCAGAAAGTATTGATCAGATTTCAACCAAATTTCACAGAAATGATGCTTGGGTGACTCTCTATCGATTCCTTTAAAGAATTTTGATCGGATGAAAAACATTGCTTAGATGGGCGGGACTAATTTCCATATATGGTAAAAGCTTTGTATCTTCTTCTCATAAACTAGTCAATGGATTTCAACCAAATTTTACAGAAATAATCTTTGGGTGACCCTCTATCAGATTCCCTCAAAGAATTTTGATCAGATGAAAAACATGGCTTGATTGGGCGGAGCTAATTTCGATATATGATAAAAGCTTTGAAAATCTTCTTCTCATAAACTAGTCACTGGATTTCAACCAAATTACACAGAAATGATCATTTGGTGACCCTCTATCAGATTCCTTCAAGAATTTTGATTAGATGAAAAACATGGCTTGATTGGGCGGGACTAAATTCCATATATGGTAAAAGCTTTGGAAATCTTCTTCTCATAACCAGTCGATTGATTTCAACCAAACTTCACAGAAATCATTTTTGGGTGACCCTCTTTCAGATTCCTTCGAAGAATTTTGATTGGATAAAAAATATGGCTTTAATGGGCAGGGCTTATTTCCATGTATGATGGAAGCTTTGAAAATCTTCTTCCCAGAAACAAATGGATGGATTTCAAGCAGATTACACAGAAATGATCCTTGGTGGAACATTTATTGAATTGCTTCAAATTATTTTGATCGGATGAAAACATGTTGCTTTAATTGGCGGTGCTAATTTTCATATATCGTAAAAGCTTTGAAATTCTTCTTCTCAGAAACCAATGGATGGATTTCAACCTAATATGACCAAATCGATCCTCGGGTGACCTTTTATCAGATTATATAAAAGAATTTTGATTGGATGAAAAATACGGATTAAATGGTCAGGGCTATTTTCCACTTATGGTATATACTGAAAACTTTGTAAATTTCTCAGAAGCCTGGATTGTATGGATTTTAACCACATTTCACAAGAATGATTCTCAGATGACTGTTTGTGGGTTATATCCATATATGGTATACAGTGAAAATTTTACATAATGAATTTTACATAACTTGACTTTTGTAAAAACAATGAAATATTTGAAATGGTTCTCTAGAAATATTTCAAAGATTTCAATGACTTAGATTTATTTTCCTTATATTAAGTATAATTTGAATTTATGCAAAAACTAGCGTAATCACATTCATGCCAGTTGAGCGTCACAGGCGCTCAATCGCCTCTAGTTTCATGATATAAACAATGATAATAAACCAAGAACTCACGATAATATACCTGAAATCATTCACCCATTACCATACAAAAATTATTTAAGACCGGTCTAAATTGAAAGAAGTTGCATACGACAATTACTGGTTATTGTAGTTTTAAAAATCTTTGTCTTTTGGGATTGAAAACTTTGCGGATTATCGAGATTTGTTTGTAGGATATCGCTCACTTACTTCCACGAAAAAAAAAACAGTAAAAATATAAAACTGATAACTTACTCTTTGGATAGGTATAACCCTGCTTTCTGTCAGTTTTAACGTCATCGCGGCGGGGCGAAGGAAACTTATGTTGTCATCCCACTGACATGTAATTCGCGTGTAAATCGGCATACTTAGTGAGTTTTCGTCCAATTTCTTTTCGCGTTTTTTTTTTTTTTTTTTTGTGTGTGTGTGTGTGTCGCCTAATTGTGGTATACTCATTCTAAGTTTAGATATTACGTCATGAGGGAAAATTAATCGCAACTGTATTCTAATAACGAGTGTTTACATGATGAATTTTTAAAGCAGTACTTTAAACCCTACAATGAAGTTCATCTGATCTTCCAATACGCCAAAATTTCATGAAAACAATGTTTTCATTGTTTTATTTTGTGCATGTCACTGGAAAGTCCCTCTTTCCGGTTTGCCCATGTCTAAAAACCAACCGATTATACCGATATATATATTTTTTGTTACACTCCACCAAATTTTATATTGTGTTGCGCCCATTCTTTATTATGTGCTAAATACAGATACATGGTATTGTGCACATTGTGTTACATTTTGTACATTAACAATAAGAAATATCCGTAATGATTCTAATTTTATATTTAATTTTGTGCAAATCAATTCATGTCCGCTCAAATTTGGTAGTGTTTATCCATACTGAATATGTATTGTTCACGCGAATTAAACTTTTACGATTCCGTTATTTTGAGCGGGCTTTCGACGTCTATATTTCCAGTTAATTTGTTTTGATTAACCTTTAATTCATTACCAGACAACGATTTTAGACCAGTTTATATTGAATCGAGTTGCAGGCTACAATTTCTAGTTCATAAACTTTTTTGGGAGAAACAAAACATTTTAAAACATTGATAAAATTTTCGGCAAACGGGTTTTTATTATCTAATTAAATCAATCCATCATATTCAATCATTATCAGTACATTTAGGTCTGTGTGGTTAGTCACGCTCTCTATCTTGTATCATAAGATTTCGGTACCAAAATAAGATAATCAAAGTACTGAAAAGTACTGTAAGCTAGCAAAGCATTTTTTGTAACCTTCTTTCATAAACGTTATCATGAGTTAACAAATGAGTTAAGCCATTCCCGCACAATACCCCTTAAGAAAAAGTTTCGGAGAACAATGTGGGAAATGAAGAAATTGCTTCTTACAATCATTTTTTTCATTTTTCACATTGTTTTCTACCTAGAAAGATAAATATTTTAGAATTTTCAACAATTTGAAATTGTTGTCTGCAACTGCTTTGAAGACTTTGATCAGAGTCATTTTGATCACGGTGCTCAAGTGAGCTAAAATGCCTTGGGGTAGACTTTGCAACATTACTGATATACATAAGAACTACTTTTTATGGCGTAGGCAGTTTGCACTCATTGAACTTTGAGACGACCTCAATTTTTGTCTGTTTACTTAAGCTATCAAAGCTGACGATTTGCTAGCTAAAAAAGCCAAGGATATAATTGACACAATCAGTGGTCTTTGAAATAAAATAGAAAAGAAAGATTGGCTCTTAACTTTCAGTATTGTTGAATTCAGACTATGTAATGTATGAAAACATTTAGACATACTCCTCATTCGTCGAAAATTTTCATTACTGGAATATTTACTTTTTAGCTTTACTGTTGTCAAACAAAATTGTAGGTATTGCAGTAAGCTCAGTGTTGGTGTCGTCATTAAATAAACTTTAGCAGCATTGAGAGTTGGAATATATATGTAATCAAAAGATCAACCTGCAATATTATCAAGGAATTAAAGAAATGTCATTTTAGTAAAAATCATGCCTTTTCCCTACTAATATCTTATAACCACTATCCAGCAATCAACAGCCCAGCATTGGCATTTTTGTTGAAATTCATTCACACATACCATCCATAACAGCTTCAAACACCTTCCAAACTTGCAACCAATGTCAAAATTTTAATTGTTTCTGTAACTTGGATGTACATTCCAGTCACAATGTTGTCTTTTTTGAAAATACATAACTGATTTATAACAATCATAATCAGGGCCCTACCAATGAAAATTCGCAGAGTCTACAGTATTTTCACTCTATGTCATTTCGTACTTCCAGACTCAATAACTCAACACAGTTCATTTTTATGCCTCCCTGCATCACTAACATCCGGGGCCTATTGTTTTACCATTGTCCGTCCATCTGTCTGAAAAGCTTAACTAAAAAATCATTTCTCATTTCTTCAAGCCTATTCAAGATACAATGTTCATATTTGGCATAATGATAGATCTCGATGATACACATTTGCTGGTACCAAGGTCATGTGACAAGGTCATGGTCGTCTGTAAAATTCAAACTTCTGAAAAACTTGTCTGTTCAGAGGCATTTGTGTTTAACAACACATTTTGTTCTCTTTGTCTCTTTTGTACTTTCATCCACTGGACAAACGCCACTGTCACAGTGTTGTGTTCATTGTGCATCCATTCTTCCATGTCTTCAACCATTAACTTTCCCTTAAACTATTTCCATTTTATACTACAATACATGCACAAGTTATGGTAAGTAACGAAAACTCAATTTTGTCCATACTTGTAAAGAATAAAACTCACATTTCATCACTCACTACAACTTGTGCATCTATGCATCAATTTCAACCTTAATCCTCAAAAACAATACTTACCTAGCTTTTTATTCCCAAATTTCTCAAATATTTTCAATTTTTATGAATGTCATGGCTTCAATGAGCTTGACTAATTCTCCAAATGCCAACCCGGTTAGGTCAGCCAGTTAAACATGGCTCTCAATCCTTTGGTTGTAGGATTAATCATCATCTCAGCAAACTCTCGTGTGACATTTGCAAAAGGTATTGTGGCATGCCTCAGTTATCTTCAACCAAATCATAACAAGTACATGTATGCCTATCTTGGATGGGCCGCAGGTAGCTGAAATGTTTGTTGTACTGGTGTAAGAAACAACAGAAAGCCATTTCTAGCTGCACCAGCCACCACAGTATAACCGAATACTGTTGGAAATAACACTTAACTCATTCCCACAGAATAGAATTGTAGACCAGTCAAATTTCAAAGAAGTTGCAGACGACAATTTGAAGTTTATGAAACCATTAAGATTATTGTCTTTTAGGGTAGAAAACATTGTGGATAATGAAATAATTGCTTGTAACAAGCAATTTCTTCATTTTCCACAATGTTTTCCAAAGCTCTCACATTTAGGGGCGTTTAAAAGCATCATTATGTTGGAAAGGGTTAATCTCATTCAGTGAAAAAACACATATTTCAGAATGGTAATTTGTCACTCATGCATATAGAAACATGGAAACAAATTTATTTCAATGTGTCCCAAATATAGGGTAAGTGTAATGCAAGAAGTATCATACAAGTAGCATATTTCGAAAAAAAATTTTTTTTTTCCACTGAAAGTGTCAATTTCCCTTCTTGTTTTTAAAGAAATGATTACAATTCCATTACATTCCTATGGTAGAATTCAGGCCAGTATAGTGAATGAAACTTATGTAACTCTAGTGTTCATACATGTCAGACAACAGGATTAGTCACTTTTTTAGCTCATCTGATCTAGAAAAAATAATGACAGATATTTCTTTAAAACTCTGCCTTTTTGAATTTTCAGTTTTGCTGTTACTCAAGGGAGAGTACTCCAACTTTTGTTAATTTTATTCTATTAAAAGTTTACAGATACAATTGTCTTTTTCATTTTTGTCCAGCACACGTGCGGTAAGCTAGACATAGTTTTCACAATGACAGCTCGGTGTGGGTGCATTTGTGCATCTGTTGGCCACTCAGTTAGTCCGTCCGATTTTGTCTGGGCAATAACTACATTTATGGATGAATTTCGAAATAACTTATTTGGCTTAAATTGTTGAGCTATCACGATCTCATCTTGTTCGCTTTCGTGCAGTTGTCAATGTTGTTGGTGGTGTTTGCATGACATATTTTATAAGTCATAGTGTATTACTATTCAATATATGCACTTGCATGTTCATGTGTGTGTTCAAAAGCACCAGAGCAATCCGTTCTATGAAAGCTCGGAACTCTAGAAGCATTTTTTGATGAATTATGCCTTTCTTTCAACTTGGACCTTAGCTATTTCCAATGTAAGCTGTCAACTATATCCATTGTAAATTAGTCAGTGCATGTAACTGAACATTTTTACGCCCCACCCGCATCAATCCTTTCACGGATAATGGTTACCGCTGTCCGTCTGTATCAAGATATTGATTTTTAAGGGCGACACGATTCACTTTGCTGTACATTACAGAAATTTTTTACTTGTTTTCATAGAAAAAGGGATAAGTTTTTCGTGTAAAATCGATAAGTATTTTATCTTGAGAAAATCACAGGCTATATTTTCACGAATCCTGGAGCGTCACAACTGAATGAAAAATACTGATCGAATCGCGACTGTCAATCAAAAAATCGATAGACCAATCAAATCATTCATTGAGACCGGAAGTGAACTTTGAACTCCAGCATTGGTCTACGTTTATGTCAAGTAATTTTGTTGGTTTGAAGAATGAAATATCTCAACTACAGATTATTCAAGTTGTACTTACGACGTTTAGGTCGCGAAAGAACAATTTAATTCATTTTGTTTTCATTTCATATTATTATTCTATCATTAGGGATACATGTTCCTGGCCCCCATCCTTACAAAGAGGAATGCTTTTTGATATCTAAGTCGAACTTCCTGTCAAAGCTCAGTTGGCGTGGAAAGCGATCCGTCAATTATATATTCAAGAAATGAAGATAATGTTTTTTTGTTTTCATGGAGGTATGAACCGAAAAAACTAATCACACTGTATGAATTCGCGAAGCGGATTCATACATTGTGTGATTAGGTTTTTCGGTTCATACCTCCATGAAAACAAAAAATATTCTCTTCATTTCTTATAATTTAATAGCATCCAGCGAAAAAAAAAGCTTTACAATTTTGATACATTTTGGTATGGAACTATTTTGTGCTGAAGCATACTAAATCGCTGCGTGCTCAAAATTTTGTTCATTGAGTTATGAATTATTTTTTCAACCAATCAGAACGCTCGTTTTTGATAGACGAAACTAAAAATTAAATTATTTCGATTTGAAATGAATGTATAACAAAGTAAGTGACTATTCCAGGTTCATAAAAGTCCTCTAAATTCGAAAATGTCGCAGTCTGGTCTTGGTCGATACTTTCTCACGCTACGGAAGGTATTTTTTATTGGACTTCCATAAAAAAGCAGTAATAAAACGCATACAATGTAATACGGAAGAATAATTTCAACACACTCACATATATTTCAGCCTCATTTTCTTTCATGTTATTTACCGAGCGTCGTGATTATCGTAAATATATGTGTATTTCCATTTATTTATCGTCGCTACCATAGCACTGGTCAAAATGAGCGACGCCCCCAGAACACTGTCAGTTGATACAGGAAATAGTATAGGGATTCAGGACGAACCTGCAGAAAGCCCCACATAGTTCTTTAACGAGCTCAATGTAAAGCATAGTCTCACGGGGCCTCGGTTTAACGTCTCATCCGAACGACGATTAATTTGTTAGTTTGGTCAGCGCAGGACTCGAACCCGTGATCTTGAGGTTCAAAATCAGTTGCTAATCACCTAAGCTAATCCGACTGATATTACCGTAACTGGTACTCACCACCAAACGTCATCTTTCTTCTACAATTTACCAGTAACTATCCTGTATTTCTTCTTTTCAACCAGGGTGAAGAGGAGACGATCACTTGTACGGCAGGGGATTCAAACATAGGTCTACAGAGAGGTTATAACCACGTCCCGAAATATAACGAAAGACAATACAAGGTATCATTCTTCGAATTTCTATCTCAACTTGTATACATTATATTTGAGCCCATGCGTTGCATTTCCAACCATTACACATGTGCGCCAAGTAAATCCTCGGATCAGCCTGTGCTTCTTTAAACAATCAGCGAATATTCTAATTGCCCCGAATGGTTGTCAAGGGTGCTCAATGTGTGCGAGTCACGCACATGCGAAATGGTTGGAAATGTCACGCATAGGCTCATTTGTGTATTCGATCGATGGATCGCTGCTGTCAATCAAACAATCAATCGACCAATTAAATCATTCAAACAAAGATTCAACGAGTCAATTTTAGACTAGAAAAACAGACGATATTGACACACAGCACATCGTTTTAGTCATAGTCAGATTTTAGTACTTCGAAGATGGCTGTCTTATCGGTACTACATATCCTCAACGGGCGACTGAATATACTTTAAATTGATGTCAGTGTTCACAGTTCTCTTTTTGGTTTAAATGAACGATTTAATTGGTCAATCCGTTGTATGACTGACAGTCGTAATCCGTCAATTGCGTTTTTTTTCAGGCTGGGCTTATCAGTCTTCAAGGACAATATATAGACGGTAGATTGTATTGTAGATTTACTCGCCCGCTAGAGATGTCGTTAATTGTGTTCGGACAACCTGTTTCTTATAATCTGAATGACGACTTTTATCTGATGCTAGCATGGGGACCGGTGTATGCAGGTAAAGATTCATATTCTGAACCTGTTCTATCATCTCTTTGTCAAGGCAAAATGATTTATTTAAACCATTACCACACAATAACCCTTTTTGAAGCCCCCAAAAAATAAAGCAATGGAAAACATTGTGGAAAATGCTTCTTACAAACAATTTCTTCAATATCCAGAATGATTTCTACCCCAAAAGACAAAGACTTTTAAAATTTCACCAATTTAAAATTGTCTTCTGCAACTTCTTTCAGTTTTGACCAGTCTAAAATATTGTCGTCTGGAAATGGATTAAGAGATAATCGCTCGTCATGCTGATCCCGAAATATGCCTGTTTAGGTAAGAGGCATTTGCAAAGATCAGCCTGCACATATGTGAAGTCTAATCTTAGATTAAACAACTTTTCAAGCCAGAATTATTTAATAGAATCAATTCCTAAGGGGAAAAACAAAACAATTTGTTACATTTTTATTGATCTACTCTGTGCAAAAGCACACAAAGCGTTCTGTTCTCAACATGTTTCCACGACGGGGGTAAGAAACGAATTTTCCGATTAATATTGAATTATACAAAATAAAGAAAATATTTTTTGTGTGTATTCGTGATGTTATGAGACTGGAAAGCTAATTACAATTTGTTATGAATCCACTCTGCTTCTACCTTTATTATTATCTTTTAGATACCGAATATTGTGTAAGTTTGAGAATGATTTGTATAGTGGGGAGTTGACTGTTTGTTTATTTGTTTGTTTTTCGACATGAAACATATAGGTCCAACTAACACGGCATTCTCTTTCGTATCATACTGCACTAACCATTTCGTGATCACCCATCAAATCATTCATTCAGACCGGCAGTGAACTTTGAACTCCAATTGGGGGCAATTTATGTGAAGCAATTTAGTTGGTTCGGTGACTTAAACGCCGTTATTACAGTTTATCTAAGCTGCAGTGACGACGTTAAGGTCGCCAATCAATGATTTGGCCTTTATTCCATGCATCACAACATATATTTCAACAAAAATGTCGTTTGTTTACGTCAATCTAACGGCTTTGTCGGGGGTTAGTTGGCCGACTAATCTCCAACATAGCCGTTAGATTGACGTTGTCAATAACGTTGTATACACAAGACAACGTGATGTTTATGAATGTAGCAACAAAGTAAGTGAATCATTGAAAGTTTTAGAGAAAATTGTTATTCTGTGCAAGTGCATATATCCAAAGCCAAAGTCATAGTCCATTGACATTCTACTTTTCAGGATCCGAGACTATTGGAATCCACAAAGAGTTACCTCCAATAACCTACAGTAAAGTAGACTTTCAAGCGAATAAAATTGTACGTGGATCATCTTTGCCAATTACCTATCAAATACACGGTAAGTGAAGTAAATAATAACGCAATCTTCTTTGCCAATTACCTTTCAAGTTTACCGTAAGTGAAGTAGAAAGTAACTAAACTGCACGTGGTTCATCCTTGCATCCAACCCTATAAGCTTTCAAGTTGATGGTAAGTGATTTAGATAATAACTACACTGTACATGGTCCATATTTGCCAATTGCCTATCAAGTTGATGGTAAGCGAATTAGATAGTCACTAAATTGCGCGTGGTTTATCTTTATCAGTTACTATTACCCTCCAAATTCATGGTATGTGAAGTATAAACAGTTAGAACTGCGAAAATGATAGATAATCTGCTTTTTAACAAGTCTAACGAGACGTTCCACAAAAGTCTAAAGACATTTTTGCCTCATTAATTAAACTTTTGTCTTCGGGAAATAACACCTTGGATATCTACTTTTGTTTTGTTTCTTGGCCCGAGATTATAAAACCTTTACCGTACTTACCCATTCAACACATCGTCCCCCCCCCCCCCCGAATGACTTCCCCCCCCCCTGCAACGCCCACTGTCTTTGACGGCTACGACCACTGACAAGGACAGGAAGTTCTACTTCGATATAAAACGGTTTTATTTTGCAAAAATTATGCCAAATAACATGTGACAAAAAGATAAAATTATAAGTGGGCGACCGGAACATGCGAAGTACAACTTGAATAACTCGTAGTTACGACGTTAAAGTTGCAAAACCAACTAAGAATGTTTCATATTAATGGCTGCCAATATCGGAGTCCAAAGTTCTGGTATAATTGAATGATGTGATTGGTCGATTGAT
Source organism: Fragum fragum (assembly GCA_946902895.1). NCBI lineage: Eukaryota > Metazoa > Mollusca > Bivalvia > Cardiida > Cardiidae > Fragum > Fragum fragum. The sequence goes on from OX336374.1 coordinate 32,894,147, forward strand.
TCTTTTATTGACAGACGCGATTGTAAATTGAAATCCTAGTCGGTATTAAGCATAGTTATTTTTCTGCTTAACTACTAGTTACGGTAAGTGCACGAACACTAAAGATAACGTCGATGAATTGTTTGTTACTTTACCAGTTGAAGTTCATTCAAATTTGAAGTACATGTACTCAAATGAGTACGAAATAAGTTTTATAATCTCGAGCCCTGATTTTGTATTACAGGAATGCTGATGCTGATTGCCTGGATACTGTTCGTAGGAATTGTCACCGTCATTGCTAGATACTTCAAGTCCGGGTTCGGTAGCAAGATGGTTTGTGGGGTCAAAAGTTGGTTTCAGGTAATTTTCAATTATTAGATTATCAACAGTTCTTTTGTCGTCGTCAGCGTGTTGTGTTGAAATAGATAGATGAGAATACATTGAATAAACTAAGCCCATGTATCAACTTAAGTTTTCAGCCTTTTTTCTTTTTCTTGTAAATTTCAGTTATCCCATTTCAACACAATACCGCTGTTATGCCCTAAAGAAAAAAGGCTTTAGTAAAACATTATGAATAATGAAGAAATTGCTTGTTTCAAGCAATTTATTCATTATACTAATTGTTTTCTTCCCTAAAATTGTTTGAAATTTCATCGACCCAAACTTATCGTGTGCAACTTCTTTCAATTAGGACGTGTCAAATTTTTAGTCCAGGGTTAATGAGCGGACAACTTCATGTAAGCCATCTAATTAGTTGTTCATTTCAAAACGACGTGTACATGTTAAGTCACTGGGTCGTGGTTTTCCATGGTTTGTTTGTTCACTTCACTGCTAGTACAGGTAATATCTGTTCACATATTTGTCGTCGCTAAAACAAGAAAGTCATACAAACGAACTATCTTCATTTTAGACTAGTCGTTTATTAATGAATCACTGGTTATTTTGTTAAGGTATAGCATGTATATATATATTTAATTCGTATATTTGTCGTCACTAAAACAATATTTGGCGTCACTAAAACAATATTGGTCTTCACTTAAAGAATCAAGTCGTGCAGACGAACTCTCTTCATTTAAGATTAGTCGTTTATTGGCTTTTAATGACTGACTTGTTATTTTGTTAAGGTATAGCACGTACATATAAAGTTATCCGGATATTTGTCGCCACAAAAACAAGAAAGACATGCAGACGAACTCTCTTCATTTTAGATTAGTCGTTTATTGGCTTTTTATGACTGACTGGTTATTTTGTTAAGGTATAGCATATACATATAAAGTTATCCGTATATTTGTCGCCACAAAAAACAAGAAACACATGCAGACGAACTCTCTTCACTTTAGATTAGTCGTTCATTGGATATTAATGACTAACTGGTTATTTTGTTAAGATACAGTATGTACATGTACATATAATGATATTGACATATTTGTCGTTACTAAAACAAGAAAGACATGCAGGGAACTCGCTTCATTTTAGATAAGTCGTTCATTGATATTAATGACTAACTGGTTATTTTGTTAAGATACAGAATGTACATTCAAATTAAGAGATGAAGAGAATATTTTTTTGTTTTCATGGAGGTATAAACCGAAAACCTAATCACACTGTATGAATACGCGAATGATCATTTATACATAAGTTTTCATTTCTGTTTTACCATGGTATGGATTTTAATGACTGACAGGTTGTTTTGTTGATATAAATCATTTGTTGTTTTTTCATAAAAAAAGTCATTAAGAGACGACTTTTTGTCAGTTCAGATTTACCGTTGAATGGCTATTAACGAATCACTGGTTATTTTGTTAAATATATATAACCATTATTGATCATTAAAAAAATCATTCAGACATGAAAATTTATTTCAGATTCACCGTGCTATGGCTATCAGCGTATGGTTGTTCACAGCTGCTAGTTTTGTCCTTATATTTGTAGTTTTGGAAGGACTTCCTAAGGTAAGACGCACCAGAGTTTAATACCGCTTATAACGATGTCACTTAATACGGTACATCACTTATAACGAAGTTGATTTTACAGCTCTGACGTTGGCCTTTTTGTTTGTGAGAATAAAAATTATTTAATTAGTTTAGTTTCGTCTCACAAGATGCAATCGTTTTGATTGGCTGAATTTTTCCGCGTACTTCCCAAAACAAAATTTTGAGCGCGCAACTATTTTGTATGCTTACGATGAAAGAAGAAACATACAATCTTATTAAAAAAAGTAAGATATTTTCTTTGTTCTGCTTGGTGGGATTTAATTATTAGAAACAAAGAGGATGTTTTTATTGCACGGACCTTATCTGTGTCGGAGTGCCATTTTAGAAAAAAAAAAAAAAAAAACTTGGGTGCCGGTGTAATTCATTTATAATTTACGAACATGAAACAAAGAACGAGGCTTAGTCGAATTTTTATCACTTTTATGATGGCGAGGTAGATTAAAACAATATAAATGAACACGGATGTGATATCTTATTTACGTCTTATAAATCACCAATGTTTGTTTTCTTGTTTGTTTGTTTTTGTTTGTTTTTTATTTAAATGGGGTTTTACGCCACTTGTAACAGTATACCAGGCACATCGCGACGCCTAGACACCTAACCATGGATTCCTGGTATTTCTCACACCCGTACTGCCACTACATTCTTTCCGAGCCTCCGGCTGCTCATTACACATATTGATGGAAGACAATTGTTGGAAGGTATATTTGCTGCGACCGATGATCGAACCCAGTACCCGTGATTAGGAGTCCTACGCGCTATGGCCGTGGGATGATAAGGTAGCGGCTCCTCAAACAGAGACTGAAAATGGCGACGACATTTCCGCTACAGTCTAAGTACTTCTGGGCGTATCCATTTAACAGTTGAAGAAAATATTTTTTGTTTTCATGGAGGTATGAACCGAAAAAACTAATCACACTGTATGAATACGCGATGAATATCATCTCTTATATTTTAATAGCATCGAGCGAAAAGAGCAAGAACTTTACAAATTTTGGTAACTTTCTGTATGGGACCATTTTGTTCGGAAGCATACAAAATCGCTGTGTGCTCAAAATTTTGTTCATGGAGTTATGAATATTTTTTTCGACCAATCAGCTGAAAATTATATTATTAATGTGATAACATATATATAGTGAAATCATATATATCCAAATGGTGTAACCCATTTCAAAATTGACCGATCGCGTCCCTCAGTCAAACCAATCAACCAATCAAATCATTCATTCAAACTGGAGATGAATTTTGAACTCCTTCATTGACCGACTTTAATGTGAAGCATTTTCGTTTGTTTGGCGACTTATACGTCGTAACTACAGCTTGTTCAAGCTGTACATAGTTATGACGTTTTGGTCGCCAACCAACTGTTTTACTTTTTGTTACATGTTGCTGGACTTAACTTCTGAAAATAGCGACGTTTAATATCGAGGTAGAACTTACTGTTGGTCTAGGCGTTGCTAGGGAAGTCAAAGGCGGGGCAAGCGATCAGCCATATCCTTAATTTCCAGAAAACACACGCCCACCATTTCCTCGGTATAGCAGTAATGGCGACCAGCACACTTCAAGTTCTTGCCGGCCTCTTGCGTCCAGGAATCGACTCAAAGCTTAGACCAGCATTTAACATAGGACATTGGCTGTTTGGAAAGGGCACTCATATTCTTGCAGGTAAGTAAGTTTCAAATGGTACATAGCAGATATCGGAGTCTTGCGTTATATTTTTATTGTTTTTATCCGACTGAAAAACTTAAAGCTTTTCAGAGTCGCTCTCTAACACTCAAAATCCAAATGTTTTCACGTGCCTGCAAGAGACACAGTGACTTGAACTCATAATGACCCACTCATAGAGTTTGCTCGAGAGAGGCTGGCGATTAAGACTCTTGTCCATGAACACACACGGTGACGTGTGGAATCGAACCCGTGACCCTCAGATCACGAGTTGGGCACCTATGACCCTCGACCTTTGAGGCAGTCTTTGTGTTATGCTTCAGGCTATGTGGTCTCAACACATTCTGACGGAAATCGGAATAATCTTGGGTAGGCCATCTGACAAGATTTCCAGATTAACCGTCCAAAGGGAAAAAAAACAGTTTCGACTATTTCTAGTTTCACTAATAGATGAAAACAAAGGAAGTTTAGCCCATTCCCTTGAACCCCTCTAGCAATATGGTCCCAGAAAACATTGTGGGAAAAGGCGAAATTGATTGTAACAAGCATTTGCTCCTTTTCTCACAATGTCCTGTAACCACCAATTTTCCAATTTTAGTGCAATTTGATTTGTTGCCTACAACTTCTTTCAATCTGGACCTGTCTAAGATTTTCTCGTATAACTTAAAAAAAGTTCTTCATTTCCCACACTGTTGAAAACAATGTGGTAAATGAGGAAGTTGCTTGATTCAAACAATTTCTTTATTTTCACAAAGTTTTTTATAGCTGTATTTTACAGGGCGTCAAAACGCAGGCTTGCGTGATGATTGGTTAAAGTTGAAATTGGTGAATTTTAAACAAAAAATCAGTTGAAAACATTGTGGGATATGGAGAAATAGCTTGTTTAGAGCATTTTCTCCCTTTTTCGATAAGTTGTTCATAATTATTAATCGGTTTCAAATATTGGGCTGGTGTGGTCAAATGGGCCAGGTCACTAGGATTACTTCCCCGATGGGCAATCAAAATATTAATACTACAGCTAAATCCAGTCTATAGGAACGACACGTTTAAATGACAATCAATGATTAGTATTGATAACCTATCTGCTGGGTCCCGGGTTCGAGTTCCAGTCTAATCCAGCTAACATTGACTTTAGGATGAGACGTTAGAAATTGAAACCCAGTTTAACAATACTACATTAACGTTGCGACCATGATGGCCTATGGGCACACAATTTCGCTTTACGACGACTTGAAAATTATGAACAACTGTGTTTGAAAAGAAGCAGTTGCTTGTTCAAGGTTTCCTACCTTATTTGGCTATTATTTCCCATATAAGCACAATTTGAAATGTAACTTGTTTTCTAATTTGGACCGGTCTAAATGTCGTCTTCCAAATGATTAAAGAACCTAGGAGAGGCTCCCAGTATTCACTTCCAGTACCCTTGCATAATCCCCACGTAACAACTGACAATTGGACGTCGCTTATTAGGGTACATGCTACGTTAGTTATGATAGATACACAAAAATATACTTACCCCTTTCCCACACAATCCTTTTTTTTACGCCCCTCAGGAAAAAGGCTTTGGAAAACTTTGTGGATAATACAAAATTGATTGTGACAAGCAATTTTTTCATTGTCGACAATAATTTCTGCCCCAAAACACAAAGATTTTCAAAATTTTATCAACTTGAAATTGTCGTCTCCAACTTAAATTTAGACAGGTCGTAAATTTTGTTGTGTGGGAACGGGTTAAGAGATGAAGGGACTATTTCTTTTGTTTTCATGGAGGTATGAACTATGAAAACTAATCACATTGTATAAATTCGCGAAGCTGATTCATACATACGCGTGATTAGGTTTTTCGGTTCATACCGCTATGAAAACAAAACATATTTTCTTTATTTCTTATAATTTAATGAAATCAAGCAAAAATACTTTACAAATTTTGATACTTTTTGTATGGATCTATTTTATGCGGAGGCATACGAAATAGCTCCTGCTCAAAATTTTGTTCATTGGGGTATGAATTTTTTTTCGGCCAGTAAGAACACTTATTTTTGAAAGACGAAACAAAAAAATAAATCATAACTATATTAATCCTGTTTGATATGTCTGTAATACAAAGCTTCTTTTCTGAGTGTTTTTTCCAGCGATAACGTTCGGCCAGTAAGATCACTTATTTTTGAAAAACGAAACAAAAAACAAAACTATAACTAGATTAATCCTGTTAAATATGTTTGTAATACAACGGTTCTTCTCTGATTGTTTTTTCCAGCGATAACTTTCTACTTTGCCTACCAACAAGAAATGGTCCCCGAGCCTCAGAGACAGTTTGCCTACGTCGTTCTCTCCGTCTGGTTGGTTGCACAGATTCTATGGGAGGCTTTGTTTGAGATTAACGAGGTTTGCAGGAAGCGAAAACGTTATGGTATGTCTATTTTACACGTCTAGAATCGTTATTGTAATCTAAACTCAAACCTTTATACGTGTAGAGAACTCTGGTAGCGTTTTCGAAAGCCAAATCTACATCGAACATGAAGCATCGTTCGTTATCTAACGTTAATGTTTATTTGATAGATCGCTGGCCCCGACATGACTCCGACAGGAAGTTTCACTTCGATATCAAATGGTGTTATGTTGCAACATTTCTGGTCAACAACATGTAACTTAAAAGTAAAACTGGTGGTTTGCGACCTATACGTCGTAACTACGGCTTGAGTAAGCTGTAGTTAAGACGTTTAAGTCGCCAAACCAACAAAAATTATTCTCATAAATGTCGGCATGTCTTTTAATTTAAAGGTTGCTTCTTGTCCAAATGAATTATTTGATTTGTCGATTGATTCTTGATTGACATTCACAGTCTGTCAATTTCTTTGCGCATCTTCGTCGTCTAAATTTGTGAGCCATTGAAATGCACGGATAGATGTAGATCTTTAAAAGTTGCTAAAAGACGAAATACTTTAAATACGTCTATTGCCATTGTAACAAAATGAATGCTATCGAATGACGAAAAAATATGTCACAAATTCTTAACTCATTACCACTCAGTGACCCTTTCAGACGACCGAAGACATACAACCATGAAAAACTTTGTGGGGAAAAACAGAATTTTTTCTTTTTCTCTCAATGCTTTCTATCCTATTTTGCACTTATTTTCCAATTTTAGCGCTTTTTGAAATTCTGTCTGCAATTTCTTTCAATTTGAACCAGTTTAAAAATGTGTGGTCTTGTAATGGGTTGGGGTAATGACCTCTCCAGTCTGATGATAAACATATCCCACTTTACATCAAACAAACTATCGAAATAATGCTATTAGGGCGGAGTTTTGGGACTGCTCTTTAGCACATCTTTTGGGGGGATACAAATAGGAAACTATTACAGATTTATCTTTCATTCTTTTTGTACTTTGACCAAGCGAGTTGGTCCTTACCAAACTTTTTCATGTGAGTCCCTTTAATCCATTTAGACTGGTCCAAATTCAAAGGTTTTGCAGACGAAAATTGGAAGTAGATTTAAATTGAAAAATTACCATTCAGTAGGGTAGAAAATATTGTGCAAAAAGAAGATATTGCTTGTTACAAGCAAATCTTCTTTTCCCACAATATTTTTTCAAGTATAAAATCACAGGGACGTAAAAACAAGGGGTTGTACGGGAAAGGGTTACTCACTTATCGCTCTTGCAAGATAAAATCTTACTTTTTCAGAGAGACGTTGAAGGAATTTTTTAAAGAAATATATGTTTATTACGTATAATAGTCATTGTGGAACTCCGTATAAGTTTACGAAAAGGTCCATTGTTAACATTTGTCGTCGTTGGGCCCGCAAAATATCGTAACTTCAGGTTGAGTAAAGCTGAAGTTAAGACGTTTTGCTCGTCCAACGAGGTTATGTTCAGTGCAATTCTCAGTTATCCAGCGTCGACCCTTTCTGTAGACTACGTTTACGTTACGGTAACAAATGGAGTGTAACGTAATTCTTTTACGCCTAGCTAGGATGACGGTTTAATGTGTCCTTTGCTAAATGTAACTGAACGACGGAGAAAATCATTTAAAAACTTCCTTTCAAAACAGGACAGCCTAGGTCGTTCGTTTTTTAATCTAAGAAGCATAATATCGTGGCCATGTCGTTCACTTTGACATTCTAAGTAAAATCCTTATCATTCAGAATGGCATTAAAATGAAATACTAAAAGCGCCGGAATGCATGATATTGTTGGTCATTGCTATCATTTGTTGTTAATATATTCTTTTTACAACCCTGAAATTTCGAGTCAATTTTTTATTATTTTTTACAGATTCCTACAAGATGAACCCAATGAACAATGACAAAGTTGGTAAATCTCAGTCGGACTCAAAATTAGCCAATCATGATGACGCCCCGTGCCTTACCAAGTGGTTATTTTTGTATGTTCTGTCCCTCGTCGCTCTGTCCATTGCAGCGCTTTGTTCTGTCTTCTTATTTTGATATATAAATATACGCACTTTAAATGCTCTAATCCAACTAAAATATGTCTCAAATAGACAAAGACGAAGGCCGACCCTAAAATTGGCCGAAAATGTCGACGTTAAATTTGTTACAAAGTTGATATTTTTTAAACAAGGGATGATAATTAAATCCGTGTACAAGCGTATTGTAATATAGATTTTAAGACAGAAATTTGTATTTGCTGTGATAAGCACTGACTTATAGTTGGATATCCTTAAAAGATATTTAATGGAAAATGACCAAAATATTAATTTACATACAATTATTTCAAGATCCTTAAAGCAACGAAAAGTGGCGCGTCTAGATCCAAATGACGCCCCGAAGTGATAATCACGTGTATGTTTATTTTTGCATGACACTCGTTTTAAATTGCATGTTTTAGCGAAATAATCTGAACTTTGATTAACGACAGATTCATTATGCCCACCTTTATATTTCTTTATCAAGGCATGAAGTTATTCATCTATTTTGTAATGTCGATAGGTAATTTATAGGTGTTTTATTGTCGAAATCTTCGAGTCCTCGATGATGAATTTTTATCATCATCCCTCGTTCATGGTTTCCTATCGCCATGTCAATCTGTGTAATGCGGAGTTTTATTCGGTGTTCTGTTAGAGAGTATACGCATACGGTTAGCTTCTTGGATAGGGTGTTGTGCTCTTCATTCAAGGGTCATGACTTCGAATTTTTGCTGGGTAAACCTTTTATCCAACAAAGTTCATAGCGACACAAGTCATTTGTCTCTTACCGATAGACCAACGATAAGTAAAGCGCTTAGAGAGATGAGCGGCTAGTGGCTTGGATAGAAAGTCGAGTTGATGCTGATGTAAAAACTGACTAAAACTCTGGTTAGGTGCACCAGCCGCTCTTGCTGAACAATATTCATCTTTTGAGAATATGAGCAATTGCGTTACCTATCGTTAATCTCTTTTTTTGGATAAATTTTTGGAATTTCTTTTATAATTTGAACCAGTGCTATATTTTTGTCGTCTGGAGTGAAGTTAAATATCAATTATTTTCATGCTGAACCCGCATTATTCCTGTTTCTGTAGGTGGTATAGATAAAGATCAAACTGCACATATATATTGTAACTGCATTTTCATAAGCTAATTATATAAGATATTTATCTTGTGAATTTTTGCTTTATACTACCTCTTTTCGGTAGCATCTGTATTGCTCGTTTAACACAAGATTTACTTTTTACTTAATTATGTTAAATTGCTAAATATTATCTTATAAGAAGGTTTAGGCCGTTGGGATCTATGGATCTTGGAATTGGTACGACCCTAGACCCGGAATGCGTTATTTTGGGTGGCTACATATAAGAATTTTAAGTTGCCCGAAAGAACGATTTTAGATATTTTGAGTGGAAAAAAAACTTTCAGCGTCGTCAAGGTAGCTCGTTTAAGCCAGAGCTGAGTTAGTTAAAATACCTCAATAAGAATTCTTAACCCACACAATGACGCTTCTAGTCGCCCCCAAGAAAAATTCGTTCGAAAATATTGTGGAAAATGAAAAAATTGCTTGTAACAAGCAATTTCTTCATTATACACAATGTTATCTACCCAAAAGGTAAAAAAGTCCAAAATTTCATAAGCTTTGAAGTGTTGTCCTTTAAATTGAGACCAGTGTTAAATCTACCTCCTGGCAATAGGCTAAGATAGAGGATTAAAAAAATCTTCATTTGAAGACCGACTTATCCTAACAATTCAAATCAAATTCTTTAGAATGTCAATAAATTGAACGCATCCTCTGGTTTTAAGGCTTTAAAGAGTCTATTTCTTTGTTGTTGTTGTTGTGTCGGTTTTTTTTTTGTTTTTGTTTTTTTTTTGGGGGGGTGGGGTCTGTTTTATAGTATATTTACATAAGTTTTGTTTGTTTTGTATGAAAAACGTTTTCAGTCAGTCACGTATGATAATTCTATAATTATTTTGTAAATACATTCGTATAATCAATAAAAAATTGTATGAGTTAGCCTTTTTGAAACTTTTTTTAAAACATTTTCAAATGTAATAATATAGGTAGTCAGGGGAGACTTTACCCAGCCCCGCCCCCCCAAAAAAACAATGCTTTAACGGGCGGGGCTAATTTCCTTATATGGTTAAAGCTTTGAAAATCTTCTTCTCAGAAACCGGTAGATGGATTTCAACAAAATTTCACAGAAATAATCCTATGGTGAACCTTTGTGAGATTCCTTCAAAGAAATTTGAATGGATGAAAAACATGGCTTTAATGGGCGGGGCTAATTTCCATATAAATTATGGTAAAAGCTTTGAAGTTCTTCTTCTCAGAAACCGGAGAAGTGATTTCACATGTGAACTAATTCAAGATTCCACGCACAGGCCTACATCTCTAGAGATAATTTGTTTGGAGGTTGCGTCTCACGCACATGTTAACTTTTTGCAAGTGTCACGCGCAGGCTTACACCTCTAGAGACAATGTGTGGGGATCCTGTGCCTCTCGCATATGTGAACTTATTGCTAATTTCACTCACATTCTCATACCTCTAATGAAAATGTGTTAGGAGGGTGCACCGGACGCACATAAAAAATGCAATAATCACGCACGGGCGCATTACCTCCAGCGAAGATGTATTGGGAGGGGTAGGCCTCACGCATTTGTAAAGCTATTGTAAATAAAACGCACAGGTTGATACCTCTAGTGACAATGTGCTAGGAGGTTGGGCCTCACGCATTTGTAAAGCTTTTGTAAATGCCACGCTCAGGTTGATACCTCTAGTGACAATGTGCTAGGAGGGCGCTCCTAAAACACACTTTAAACCATTGTAAATGCCGCGCACATGCTTATACCTCTGTGTTCGGACAGAGCGCCTCAAGCACACGTTAAACTATTGCAAAGGTTACGCACTGGTAAACATCTCTAGTGACAATGTGTAGGGAGATTGATTGATTGAATCGGATTTAACGCCACTTTAACAGTATTTCAGTCATATCGCGGCGGCTGGAGCATCTAACAATGGATTCCTGGTATTTCTCACACCAGTACTATCACTACATCCTTTCCTAGCCTCCAGCTGCCATCCCACTTAGGTTTACGATTATCCATCCGTTGGTGAGAGACAAATGTCGGAAAAGATATGTGCCGCCGCCGAGGACCGAACCCATGACATCCCATAATTGAAGATTAGGAGTCTGGTGCGCTACCCACTGCGCTGTGGCGGCGGCTAATGTGTTAAGAGGGTGTGCCTCACGCAAATGTTAAACTATTGCAAATGCCGCGCACAAGCTTATACCTCTTTGTCAATGTGTTCGGACTGTGCACCTAAAGCACACATTCAACTAATACAAATGTTACGCAAAGGCTCATGCCTCTAGTAACAAATAGGAGAACGGAATGTCTTAAAAACTTCTCCATAAAAAATATGAAATCAAAAGAAATTATATCTGAGAGTCATGTACTTATCTAATTAACATTTCAATCGATTCGTTAAAGCCACGTCGAACTCAACGTCCGAAATTCCCTCCGCACCTACATATGTTGTCGACGCAGTGCCGTCTATTAGGGTTACAGCTGGTTAAGACTGCACAATCATTCACCGATATACAACTCGTCGCTGACGCTGAAACAGAAAACGGATGAAAAAGCGTGGGCTTGATATTTCCAATAATTGTATAAGGACGTGGGTCAAAGACACCGGGCATCCAGAAGACTTTGACCAGACCGCGCGCTTACGTCATTGACCAATCGCGGCTGTCAATCAAGGAATATATCGACCCTTAAAGTTATTCATTCAGCCCGGATTTGAGATTTAATCTCCGTCATTGGCCGCTATTTGTGTGAAACCTTTTTGTTGTTTGGCGACTTAAACATCGTAACTACAGATTTTTGCAAGCTGTAGTTACGACGTCTGGGTCACCAACCAACGATTTTCCTATTTTGTTACATGCAAATGACCACAGTTTTTTGCAAATTAATGAATGATTTGATTAGTCGATTGACAAATCGACAGGTAACCTTTAAACATGGGACTATATCCTATGATTTGACCTAAAGAACTCTTACGTATCTAACTAATTGTTTTGTCCCTCTATTTTTCAATAATTTAATTTTCAGTTTCGTAAATCAAAAACGGGCGTTCTGATTGGTCGAAAGAATTATTCATAACTCCGTGAACAAAATTTTGAGCGCGCAGCGATTTTGTATGCTTCCGCACAAAATAGTCCCACATAAAAATGTATCAAAATTTGTAAAGCTTTTGCCTTTTTCGCTTGATGCTATTAAATTATAATAAATGAAGAGGGTATTTATTGTTTTCATGGAGGTATGAACCGAAAAACCTAATCACACTTATGTATGAAATCGCTTCGCGTATTCATCCAGTGTGGTTTAGGTTTTTCGGTTCATACCCCCATAAAAAGAAAAAATATTCTCTTCATCTCTTAAATGCGAACACAAGCCCTAAAAATCCAGTGACCAATCAAATTATTTATTCAGACCCGGAGGACATTGCTAACCTCTGACCTTAATGCTAAACTTAGGATTATTTGTGGACCTACACGCAGTGTTTACAGCTTTTACAAGATAAACTTTATGCCGTAAACAAACGATTTGGAGTTTAGTCCTTTCTTGTTCAATCCCTGTTGTTTTTTACGTCCCTGTGGTTTTATACTTGAGAAAACTTTGTGGAAAAAGAAGAAATTGCTTGTATCAAGCATTTTTTTCTTATTCCACAATTTTTCTACCCTACTGAATGATTATTTTTCAAGCTAAATCAACTTTGAATTGTCGTCTGCAAAATCTTTGAAATTCTGAAAAAACAGGAAAGGGTTTATGAATATGTATTTTGAAGACTACTGTCTCGTGATTTGAAATCACACACAAGTTGTCTTATCGGATATGAGAGGATGTGACCAGGGATCCCTTGAAAAAAAATCAGTTGAAAAAAAAAAAAAGATCTGAAAACACAGAATAATAAGGAATTCCAAGATTCAGATCTTTAAATTTTATATAGTAAGTACCATATTAATCCTTGTCATGCTGTATAAGATGACTTATATTATTGCCGTAAAATCAAAGGGCTGAAAGCACTGATACAACTTGTTGTTCAAAAATCATTTTTTTTTTTTTTAGAAATCAATTTCATAAACATCTCTAGGAGGAAAAGTACAAGGAAAAGTACAAGCAGTAGGTGTAGACTAAGATCAGTCTGCACTTATGTGCAGGCTGATCTTGGTCTACACCTCCTGCCATTACCGGATTATTCCGGATTCAGCATGACAAGGGTTAGATAAAAATCGGAAAACTTTGAGAATTAAAAAAAAATAATTTAATTGTCTAGCAAAAACGAGTGATCTGATTGGTCGAAAAATTTAATTCATACCTCCATGAACAAAATTTTGAGTACGTAGCCATTTTGAATGCTTCCGCACAAAATAGTTCACTACAAAAAGGTATCAAAATTTGTTAATTTGTTGCTTCGCGTATTCATACAGTGTGATTAGTTTTTTCGGTTCATACCTCCATGAAAACAAAAAATATTCTCTTCATCTCTTAAATAGAAAAAAAATGGGCTAGGCTCGAATTACAAAAAGTATGGGTGAATAAACGAATTATACGGCTGAGGTAATTTATCGCACTTAGAACTTATTTAGTAGAAAAGGTATCCTTTAAAAACGCCTCACGCTTGAGCATGACTATTATTGATTGAAGATAGTAACTGGAAATTAAGCATGTTGGATACATACCCGTGCACGTGCAAATACTTTTGACGCAGTCCGGTACGTAGTTTCTGCCGCAATCTAGATGGGTACATTCAGCCGTCGCGTTCCCAATCGGACAATCCTCGCAGGTGGCGACTGTCACTTGAAAAAAATGATAGAGATCAGTTACAGAAAGAGCGACAAGTGTTAGGTCGGAATCTTTTGTTTCGAAAAACCTCTTATGTCGAACTGAAATTCTGGTCCCATTTTAAATTTTACTACAGGTTTTTAGTAAAAGAATACCATGGAAAAGTGGTCACATTAAAGATATCATTGACAAAGGAACGAAGTTACTTAGAATGAGCAATTTGTCGCTTTTATCTAATATTCTAAGTAAATCTTTTCAGAAGTCTAGAGACCAGACAATACATATGATCTGTTCTCCTGAATGCGCGTTGTCAGCGCATGTCATATTCTCCGAAGATTGACCTGTCTTCGGGACCGTATCACTTATCCAGATTGGGATAAATATTACTACGTCGTACGCATAACTTCATATTATTTCGCCAAAAAGTAGCAAGTGGATTATTGCAATAAAAACTACAATTATGGAGAAATCAAACCTACCTGTCGCCGAAATCAATATGAAAAAAATGATTATTTTAAATTGCGAAAGGATTTATGTTTTACCTGTGCTCCAAGAAGTGGCAATAAAGCGTGCTTTTCTTGGGCGCTGACATTTTGAATATAGTTCGACCGAATCGGCCGAGTTGTAACGAATGACATTAGCCAGAATGCTCAAAATAGATAGGTCAGTATTTGGAAAATGCCACCTATCGCAAGATAACGGCTGAATGCGTTACTTTTTGACGGTCGAAAATTCTAATGTTTCGATGACGTCATCGTATATTTATGATATACCAAGGAAAACTTCCCTGAATAAAATTTTGAAAAATCAAAAGTTTTTATGACGTCACAAGTGTCCGATTATAGCTTCACCCCTCGATTGAGCGATTAAATGGGGTTTAATACCATTTCTTATATAGATTATATTTTCATATAGCGGCGGCTGGAGCACCTTACCGTGGATTTTTGGTTTTTCTCAAACCTATACGACCACTACAACCTTTCCGAGAGAGTCTCCACCCATTGATGGGGGGCTAATGTTGGAAAGGATAGTCGCAGCGCTTCGCCCTTAACGTGAAAGACTGTGGAAAGCATTTTAGAAGGACAATTTGTATTTATTTACCAATTTTCTCATTAAGTATAATAATTTCTAGCCTTTCTTTAACTTAGCACAAATCTGAAATATCGTCGTCTGGTAATCGATTAATGCATACAACCCAGTAGCAACTTTGTCAGTTTTTTTGTTTTTTTATCTTAACATTTTTAATTGTTTTGAATCAGAGAGAAGGTTTATTCTAAAATAATTTATTTTTTTTGGTTTCGTCTCTAAAAAACGAGGGTTCTAATCGACAGAAAAAAAATATTCATACCTTCATGAACAGAATTTGAGCACGCATCTTTTTTCTACGCTCCCGCACAAAATAATTCGACACAAAAATTATCGAAATTTGTAAAATGTTTGAATTTATAACTCGATGTTATTGAATTGTAAGAAATGAATAGAATATTTTTTGTTGTAAAGGTGGTATGAAACGAAAAACCTAATCACAAATGAGAAGCGGATTCATACAATTTGATTAAGTTTTTCGTTATTCTTGTCGTCTCTTAAATATCAAAGAAGAATTATGCCATTTAGACAAATTTCCTGGAAAACGAATCGTTTTGATTGGCGGATCTATCCTGTATGTCCTATTTCTAAAAAGAGATATCTCTTCATTTCTTATAATTAAATGGCATCGAGCGAAAAAGCTAACACTTTTCAAATCCTGATATATTTTATATGGAAGTATTTTGTGTGCAAGCGTACAAAAAAAGAATGTATTCTCAAAATTTTGTTCATGGAATTATGATTTATTTATTTACTTATTTATTTTTTTCTTTGTCCAGTCAGAATTCTCAGTTTTGATAGACGAAACTAAAGATTAAAATTCTCTGACGTTCGAATTAGACAGAGTTTTCTAATAAAGATAAAGAAAGAAAAAGATCGGGACCGCGTAATGTATACGAACGAACACTTTCCTACGAACCAGTGACGTTCGAATTAATGAGGTTCGACTGTATTACGAAATAAAATTCAATAACCCTATACGAAATGCTAACTTCTTTATCGGAGTTTTGTGTCCCGGGTTCAATCCCTGGTCGCGGCGAATATCCTTTCCGGCATTTGTCACCTACCCATAATTGGATAATTATATAAATCTAAGTGGGGTGGGTAGCTGGAGACTATTAACCCTTTCCTGTATAATCACTGGTTTTTACGTCCATGCAATTTTATAGTTAAGAAAATATTGTGATAAAAGAAGAAATTGCTTGATACAAGCAATTTCTTCTTTTATCACACTATTTTCTACCACATAGAATGGTTTTGTTTCAAATTGCACTCACTTTTCAATATTGTCTGCAAAATGTTTCAAATTGGGCTAGTCTAAAATTTCGAGAAACAGGAAAGGGTTAAGGGATGTTGCTGTAGCACTGGTGTGAGAAATAACAGGAATCCATGGTTAGGTGCTCCAGCTTCCGCAATAAGACTGATATACTATTTAAAGTGGCATTGAACCCCATTCAATCGATCGGTTAGTCTGACATAATCTAGATTACCACGCTTTCTTAATGCGAAACATATCTGCATGTGGGCAATACAGAACACTCATTTGATCAAGCAAAAATTCAGTGCTTTACTTTACTTGGTTGCATTATACGATCAGAAGAAAGAATGAAAATATTGGTATTAATACATTGTAATTATTATATTTTTTATATTCATACCTTAATGAAAACAAAAAATATTCTCTTCGTTCCTTGAATAAATGAGAGAGAGAGAGAGAGAGAGAAGGAGAGAGAGATAGAGAGAGGGAAGAAACACTTACGGCATATGGTAACCAAAAAGGCAACGAAAGTTTTCATGTTGATCTCGTATTAACAATCTGTGAGAAAACCAACAAGTGTTCGACTTTTATCTAAGATTATACATTTAAGCATTTCCCTTTCCTTCCAATAAAATCAAGAACGTATCGTCGCTTGAAACCGAAATGGCGTATCTACAGCTTAATTGAGCCTTAGTTACGACGTTTTGGTCGCTTAAACAATTGAAATGCCTCGCAAAAAATCGGCCGATGTCGGTATTCAAATTTCACTTACGGTCAAAATGAATGCTTTGATTGGCCGGGTTTCGGGTTGTTGTTGTAGTTGTTTTGTTTTTTGTTTTGTTTTTTGCTTTGTTGTTGTTGTTGATGATTATGATGATGTTGGGAGGGGGTTGTTTTGGTAGGTTTTTTTTTTTTTTTTGTTTTGTTTTGTTTTTTTGACTGACAGCCGCGAATTGTCAATTGGGTAGTGTGACTTCTTATCATGTTTGAGCTTTTAGGAATTACGTGACCCCATAATGCGCTATTGGCTGGAAACGTGACCTAAACTTACTAACCTTTGTCGTTGGTCACATATTTCTATTTGTCATTTATCACGATCTTGCTGACAATATTTCGCCATTTATCGACCAGATCGTCGTTAGAATAAAGCTGTATTTACGGTACATATTTCTTCAAAGACTGTGTTTTGTATTGTTGTTTTTTAGGGGTGTCAATTGCGTAGTGTATTTTTTATATCATGTTGGAGAATGTTTTAGGATTTACGTGACCCCTCAAAGAGATATTGGCTACGAACGTGACCTAAACTGACTAACCCTTGTCTTTAGGCAAACATTTCTATTGGTCATTTTTTAGAATGAGAAGTAGATCTTGTAGATAACAATTCTCCATTTGGCAACTAAATTGACCAATCGCGGCTGTCCATCAAGGAATATATCAGTCAATCAATTATCCACTCAGTCCGGTAATGAGATTTAAACTCCAAAATTAGTCATCATTTGTTTGAAACATGTTCATTTTTTGGCGACCCAAACGTCGTAACTACAGTTTATTAAAATGAAAAGTCGGAAGTCATAATTGTGGACTCGGAAGTATCGAGTTGGAAGCCCGACTTTCAAATTCAGATTTCACATACTTCACTTCAGTGGGAAGTGTAAAAAGTGAGATCGGAAGTTTGAAGTCGGCAGCGTGAAGTTGGGTCAACCCATTCTCACACAATGACGCCTTTTGACGCCTTTCAAAAGAAATAATTAGGAAAACATTGTGGAAAATACAGAAATTGCTTGCAACAAGCAATTTCTTCATTTTACACAATGTTTTCTACCCAAAAGGATTGAAAAAATATAAAATTTCATAAGGTTTAAATTGTCGTCTGCAACTCCTTTCAATTTTGACCAGTCTAAATATTTGCCGTCGGGTATTGCTTGGTAGTTGTATCTGATCATATAAATGACTCAACAAAATATTTCGTTAATTTTAGTCACAATATTTATTCACAATATTCATTAACAATTTCCATTTCAGTAAGTTACAACTTAATTGATTGATAGCAGATGTCATTTAAAAAGTCGATTGACAAATGAAATCAAATGTTTTGACAAGAAGTTCAACGTTGGCTTCCGAAATCGCAGTCAAACAATTGTGTTGGTGGGATACATAAACGTCGTAACCATAGATCATTTAATCTATAATTACGCCATTTAGGTCGTCCTCCTACGATTTGTCCTTTGTCTTGTGTTCTTGGCCAAACACAGTGCAAATAAACCCATTCCAACACAATGACGCTTTAGGGCGCCCTTCAAAAAAAAAAAAAAAAAAAAAAGAAGTGTAAAAACAATGTGTAAAATAAAGAAATTGCTTGTAACAAGCAATTTCTTCATTTCACACAATGTTTTTTTTCCTAGAACGTTGAAAACAATATAAAACTTCATAAAGTTTAAATTATCGTCTGCAACTCCTTTGAATTTGGACTAGTCTAAATTTTGCCGTCTAGTAATGGATTAGATTGGGGATAATTGTTTGTATCAGTGTTAGATCGAATTATCTTCGACTTGTTCAATCACTCGTGAAAATATATTTTTTGTTGGCTCAATCAAAGATTAATCGATCTTACACTTGATACAGGCGATTATCCTCTCTTTTTTCAATATTTCAAAAGCAGTGAAATCACGAGTTGATTTTTTTTCCATGAAATAAAAATAAATCGATCTCGCACGAAAATCAAACGATTAATCATTTTTTCATGTAGAAAAGAGACAAAATGGGACCTTTTTTGGAGAGAAAATCCAAAAACATATCATTCGGCGCATTATTTACATGGAAACCTGCCGAATGTAGGTATAAATATTCCAAGACAGAGAAATTATCATTTTGATAATTTCACGGGTTTTCAAGGGAACCGAGTAACCCTTTCCTGTTCAATCCCTGGTTTTTACGTCCCTTTGATTTTATTCTTGAGAAAAAATAGTGGGAAAAGATGAAATTGCTTGTAACAAGCAATTTTTTTCTTTTCCAACAATATTTTCTGACCTGTAGGTTGGTTATATTTCAAACTGCACTCACTTTTAGTTGTCGTCAGCAACTTCTCTTAATTTGGACAAGGCTAAAATTTTTCCAAGTTCGACCGTTATTCTTTAACTTCGATACCTTCTAAGATATCGTCCGTAACCTACTTGAATTTGGACAAGTCTAAAATTTTGACGTCTGGTAACGAGTTAGACCTTTTCTCACATAAACCCGCCTTTAAATATGCTTAGGAAAGCTTTGTGGGAAATCTAAAAATCGCTTGTAACGAGCAATTATCTCATTTCCCATACTGCTTTCTACCGAGAAATTTAAAGGGTTTTTTTAATGTACAAAAAGTATCGAAAACGAATTTCACTTTCTACTAACCTGTCCTAAGTATACTGAAATCAGAACTATGAATATCTAAAAAAAAATACTATTTTACCTGGTCAACTCTACATAAGTTTACAAATCTGTTGTCAAAAAAATCGAAAACAACTGTTCAAAATTTGTCTATATATATATATATATATTATGCATCTCAACTTAGAAAATGAAATGGTTCACTTAATATCATGTTCTTCTGTCAATCCATGTGATCTCCTCTGTTTTGTTTTTTTCATATATTTATTTGCTCTAAACATTGTAAACACGTTTAATGCAACGATGTTATTGTATTGAATTGTATATTGTATATATATTTAATGACACCCAATTGTCGGCTGATTTTTTTTTTGTTTGTTTTGTTTTGTTTTATTTTGGTTTGGGTTTTTTTGTGTTTTGTTTTGTTTTGTTTTGTTTTTTTTGTTGTTGTTGTTGTTGTTTTTATATTGATACATGTATTTGTTTATTCTTTTGGACAACTCTAAAATTTACTCGTATAATGTAAGTGAGCGCGGCTGGCGAATCATCCAATAAAGACATATGACTGCTAATTTTCAGGGGAAAAAATATAGATACACTGTATTATTGTTTTGTAGCTTTATCTACATTTATTTGTTTTTCTAACTGACCAATCGCGACTGTCAATCAAATAACCAGACGACCATTGAAATCATTCATTAAGACCAGGAATAATTTTTTGAACTCCGACATTGGTAGCCATTTTTTAACCTTTTACGATAGTCTGGCGACTTATACGTCGTAACTATAAATTATCCGAGCTATAGTTACGACGTTTAGGTCATCAACCAACTATTATACCTTTTTGATGCATTGGCTCCGACAGGAAGTTCCGCTTCGATGTTAGAGGCGTTCTTTCAAAATGTGCAGAACCAAAGTAAAATAGCTCGTTCGCGGCCTACACGTTGTATCTACAGTAAGAATAAGCTTTAGTTCAAAACCAGCAAAAATGCTTTACATAATTGTCGGCCAATGATGGAGTTGGAAGTTCTCTTCCCGTCTAAGTGAATGATTTGATTGGTCAATTGATTTCTTGCTTGACAGGCACGACCTGCCAGATCTCATGTCCTAACACTGAATATTTGTGTCTTACTCGGACATAGATCAAAGAACGTTTACATGTTTTTTAATTAAACATATTGATAAAATGATGTCGACAATAC